>JAPKLW010005661.1:0-12877 GCA_026898455.1 Plectranthus barbatus | reverse complement strand
GGAGCTTTCCCAGAAGATGATGATATTCGTGCCTCCAAACTGGTCAGATTATGGGTAGCTGAGGATTTCTTGAGATACTCAGAAGGATCATCAAAGAGTTTGGAAGATGAGGCAGAAGAGTGTCTGGAGGATCTGGCCAATAGAAATCTTGTTCTGGTCACAAGAAAGAAGTACAATGGCAAAATCAAAAGTTGCAGCCTCCATGATCTCATCCGTGACTTGTGCATAAGAAAAGCTCAAGAGACGAATTTTTTGGTGAATCTGATTGATAGAAACTTTGAAGATGAGCAGAATTTCATTGGAATCATGAGAGATCAGCATCGCATAAGTGTCAAAAATTCAATGCCGAGGTACCTTTCTAGAGCTTATTGCCCAACCCTCCACACTATTATGTGCTTCCCCAGTTTTAGGTATGGGGGTCCTCTAGAGGAAGAATTTGGAGAGAAGTTCTTGAAGAGTGTTAGATCTCTCAGGGTATTGGATGCACAAAATGTGGGCATCCAGTCACTGTCTCATGAAATGTTCAAACTAATCCATTTAAGATATCTAGCCCTCCAGATCAGGTTCAGTCTCACCATTCCTATAGCAATATCAAAGCTTCAGAGTCTTCGAACCTTAGTCATTGATGCAAGTATGCGTGGATTCGGTTTCGATTTCTAGTATTTACCGGAGGCGATTTGGATGCTGCCGCAGTTGAGACATCTCATATGCTACGGTAGGTTTAGGTTTCCCTGTCCCAAAGAAGCCATCATTTCCACTCTGGAAAATCTGCAAACACTTTCCATAGCGTCCCATGATGTGTGTGTGGAAGGGATCCTGGAAAAGATGCCAAATATTAAAAAATTAGGACTTGATTGCTCTTCCTATGTTTATGGTGCTCACGTCAACAACTTGGTGCACCTGCATCAACTTGAAAATCTGGAATTACGCAATGGTAATTGGCGAAGAGAAAGTATCTGTTTTCCTAGGACGCTGAGAAAGCTGAATTTGTGGAACATGTCGCTTCCCTGGAGTGAGATGAGTGTCATTGGTTCATTGCCAAATCTTCAAGTGCTTAAACTGAGACTCTTCGCATGCACAGGCAGCACGTGGGAAACATCTCAAGGAGAATTTCCTGAGCTACAATTTCTGCTCATCCAACATTCGAAGCTTGAGCTTTGGATTAGTGAAAGTGACCACTTCCCTCGACTCAGATTTCTGCTGCTGCATTATTGTTGGTATTTGGATGAGATTCCAGAAGGTTTTTGGGAAATTGCGACGCTTGAAATGATTGAGATCAAGTCCCACACATCCAACTCTGTGACAAAATCTCTTGCAGAGTCGGCCAAAAGGATACAAGAGGAACAACGGAGCTATGGAGATTATGCACTTCAAGTTCGAATAGACTCGTAGATCCGTCAGTGCAGCTAAGAAAATGTTTTAGACTTTTTTTCTATAAAGCAAATGAAATCGCTATTGGCTTTCTCAAAGTTCTCGAATTGTTGACAAAATTCGAAAAAAGTAAAATAGAATGCATTATTTTAAGTTTTAACCCACTTTTAAGTCCTTAACCTACTGAGCATAAGACCACTCCGCCCCCGAATTAAGAATATATTTAATTATTTTTTTAGTAAAAACACTTTTAATTTAGTTTAAATTCAACTATTTTATCTAGCTTCTCACCCTAGTAACATACACCCCTCTGTTCTGTTACAATATCTTCTTTTTGGCACAGGAATTTAGGACTGTGAGTGTATAATATGTTTGTTAAAATTAATATTTTGTTGTTTAGTGTGAAAAAGTTAATATTTTTATAAATGAAGACTAATGAAATAGAATAAGTAAAACGAAAAGTGCAATAATTTGGGCGGGACAGATTTCTTCTTTTCAACACAGTCGCATTTTAATATATTTAATAATATATTAGATTTAAATTAATATATTTCATAATGCATTGCATTGCATTTAATATGTATAATTTAACTTATAAATTGCTTAATTAAAAAATAGAATAAATCTGTCATATTTTTTTAAATATTTTAAAAATTAATTTTATAATTTTCGGGTCGGGTCAGACAATCTTAAGAAGGGACCAGAAGTCAGCATTCATGTGTGAAGATGACACATTCCCAAAGTCACATCTCAAAATCCATATCCATAATAATCTGGTGGGGATTCATTTCCCTGGAGTGAGACGAGTGTCATTGGTTCATTGCCAAATCTTCAAGTGCTTAAACTGAGAGGTATCTATTGCATAGGCAGCACGTGGGAAACATCTCAAGGAGAATTTCCTGAGCTACAATTTCTGCTCATCCAAACTTCGATGCTTGAGCATTGGATTAGTGAAAGTGACCACTTCCCTCGACTCAGATTTCTGTTGCTGCATCATTGTATGTTTTTGGATGAGATTCCAGAAGGTTTTGCAGAAATCGCGACGCTTGAAACGATTGAGATCAAGTCCAACTCATCTCTTGCAAAGTCGGCCAAAAGGATACGGGAGGAACAACGGAGCTATGGAAATGATGCACTTCAACTTCGACTCATCTTATGACTGTGCAGCTAAGAAAATGTTGCAGCCATTTTTTCTAAAAAGCAAATTAATCAAGTTCTCGAATTGAATTGACAAAATTCGAAAAAAGTTGAATAGAATGCATTATTTTATATTTTGACCCACTTTTAAGTCCTTAACCTACTGAGCACAAGACCACTCCGCCCCAAATTAAGAATATATTTAATTATTGTTTAAAAAAACACTTTTAATTTAGATTGAATTTAACTATTTTATCTAGTCTAGCTTCTCACCCTAGTAACATATACCCCTTTGTCCCGCTACAATTCGGCACGTGAATTTAAAACAGAGTGAGTGTAGAATAAGTTTTGGTGGAATTAATATTTACCGTTGAGTGTAAAAAAGTTGATATTTTTAAAGATAAGATTAATGAAATAGGACATAATGAGTTCTTCTGAGTGAATTTTTATTCTTCTTTTCATCTTAATTGCATATTAAAATGTTTAATGATATATAAGATTTAAATTAATATATTTCATAATGCATTGCATTAAAAACGTATAATTCAACTTACAAATTGCTTAATTAAACAATATTAGAATAAATCATCTAACTAGCATTTATTTTTTTAATATATTAAATATATTTTAAATTAATTTTATAATTTTCGGGTCGGCCGGTAGAGCTGCCAACTTTTAATAAGAGTCATGTGTGAAGATGACACATTCCCAAAGTCACATCTCAAAATCCATATCCATAATAATTCATTAAGGGAATAGTCATCTTGGAACATGGCACAATAATCAATATGGTAGAAATAGATAAAATTATTATTTTATTAGGTAGTGTGTATTAACTTTCCATTTTAGGTAAGGGGAAAATTCGTGTGGGACGGACGAAAAAGGAAAGAGGGACAATTCGTGTGGGACGGAGGGAGTATATATATTTTTAATAGTAATACATTAATTAAACACACTCAAATATCTTCGGAAGCTCAAACTCATAACTCCTCGACCATAGATAATGTGCTTTGAGCCTTTGATCACTACATCTGGGACGAAGTGACATTTTTATTTTTATTTTTATAATAGAAATATATTTATTTAAACTTACATATTCAAATGTCCGGGGAAGCTCGAACCTGTGATATCATGGTCCAGGCAAGGTGGTTTCCTTACTTCCACTTCACTCCGAAGGAGCGAACATATTTTTGACTTTTTTTTATAATAGAAATACATTTATTAATACAAAATAGTACTTATTTTTCAACACACAATATTTTATGACAAAAATTTTGGAATAGTCAATTTGACTCATATATTTCTCGATTTTTGCCGCTTTTATGAATACATTTTAAAAATGGACTAAAGTATATATTTTCTGATTTTTTCAAGTGAAATTCAGAATTTTTTTTTTAAAAATTACAAAGAATATTCATCGGAATTAGATAATACTCCCTCCGTCCCATGTCAATCGACATGTTTCTTTTCGGCATGTAAATTAAAAGTTGTGAGTGTAGAATAAGTTAGTGGGATTAATATTTTATTGTTGAGTGTGAAAAAGTTGTCATTTTTAGAAATATGACAATTTGGTTGGGACGCCAATTTTGTAAGTGTGTCAATTGTAGTGGAACGGAGGGAGTATTAAATAACATGTTGATCCATCCGTGACCCGATTGCAACCCAAAATTATTTTACATAATAAAAGATTAATAATAAATTTAAGGGTGATTCTAAATGCAGCCACAATTTTTCTAAACAAAGCCCCTTGAAAAAATAAAAATTTAAGTTATAATTTACAATTACAATTTTAACCCTATAGCCCCAAATCTAAAATTTAATTGAAATAATTAAAATCAAAACTTAACTACGTAGCCCCTCTTCACTTAAACCAAAGTCCCAAATTTGCAAACTTGAATTGCAAAAAGTTTCAGATTCTGCACATCCAAAAGAAGAATAAGAATACCATCGCCTCTTTCCCCGCTATTCCATCCCATTCTTATCGCCATTTTTCTCCGCTTTCTTCATCCTCAATCTTCGCTCCCGCTCTCTCTATTGCCACAAATGCCCAGTGCCAGCAAGTTCCTATAGAATATGGTCACCAATGCATTGAGAAATCCCGAGAGCAGCGACGACAGAAAAGATCATTCCGGCAGCCAGCTCTACGTCTCTCTGAAGATGGAGAACTACAAACTGAAGGGGGAGCTTATGCCCCACGTTTACGGCTCCCCGCCGCTCGTCGGCTCATGGGACTCCTCCAAAGCCCTGAGTTTATCTTGGCAAATTCACGCTTTTGGGTTCTTGAACAAAGATATTAATTGAGATTCTGGTTTGAATGGATATGGGGCTACGTATTTGAGTTTTTGATTTTAATTATTTTAATTAATTTTTAAATTTGGGACTACATGGTTAAAATTGTAATTGAATATTATAATTTAAATTTTTATTTTTTTAAGGGCCTATGTTTAAAAAAAACGTGGCTGCATTTAGAATCACCCTAAATTTAAACGATGGGTTAGTAACTATAGAATCGACTCAATTTTTAAGAAAAAATGTGTGTGAGAGAGAGAGTTAGTAGTGTGTGTTGGGATGTGTGTGTCCATTTATGTAAATTGTGTGTGTTAGTGTGGGTGCTGCTTTACATAAATTAAAAAAAAATATATAAACTAATGGTCAACTTGGGTGCCATCAAATATTATTTATTTTTTTGCTCAAAAAAAAATATTATTTATTTTTTTTAAATGTAATAGTTTTATAAAAATTAATTCTTAGGTGGCAATTGTAATCCATTAATTCAAATTTTAGGAGTCCTATCAAGACTTATTATACTCCCTCCGTCCCATTGAAGTAGTCCCATTTTCCTTTTTTGTTAGTCCCATAGAATAGTCCCATTTTCCTAAAATGACAACCTTTTTCACACTCACCAATAAAATATTAATTCCATTACATTCACAACCCTTAATTCCCGTGCCGAAAAGAAAAGGGACTACTTCACCGGGACGGAGGGAGTAAAATTTATGAAAAAAATGAAATTATTCCACAAAACTTTTGTGCAGCCACATTCACTTTTTTAAATTTAAATACTATTTCAAATTTTATATATTGAGTAAAATACTTAAAATATATTTTTTGTGATGATTTCATCATCAACTAAAAAATCATTGATTGATTAAGATATTTTAACAAATTTTCACGAAAAATATATACTTTTGACCCTATTTGAGATGTGTTGATAAAATGACCAAAATCATAAAATGTTCGATAAAATAGGTCATTTTAAATAATTAAGTCATATATTTTATATTGAGTTATTTTATATACACATCTCAAAGTTATATTAATGTAAATAAATTAATAAGTCTATTACATATATATATATATATATATATATATAATTCTCTATGATTTCTATAAATCCGGTAAAGATTCATTTTATAATTTATTATACTGAACAATATATAACATGTATTATAACAAACAATAAATAACGCACCAATATAATTATGTATAAAATTATAAAAAAATTATACATAAAATCATAGTCATAACGATAGTGAAAATAACACGTTTTTTTTTCAATTATTATACCCTCTATATTTTAAAATCACTAGATTACAAATAATTAACTTTTGAAATGTAGATACATCACTTTGAATTTTTCTTTTAGTTAATTTAGTATTTATTATTTTATGCTAAAATATATAAAATAGGTTCATCAGTTTGATTTTTTTATTTTACTTCTTTAGTGTTTTCTATATGTTAAAAAATATAAAATGTGGGTAAATCAAATGGTTTTTATTTTATTTAATTTAGCATTTTTAATGTAAAAATATAAAACATTGGTTGAGCAAGTTGAAAATGTGTACCGATAATCATATCTATTGAACACACAACTATTATATGTAAAATACTTAAATTATATTGTGACGTACATTAGTTACCTAAAATTATAAATATCATTTATTACATTATATCTTTTTAACTATATCTGAATTTAATAAGATTATGCAATGCACAGGTGAAATACTAGTAATATATTAAAAGCAAATAATTATGTGAAAATTGTTCCGGGCATTTTTTATTTTTTAATAGTTTATTATTATTATTATTATTGTTATTTATTATTTAACAATATCCCCTCATTTTTCGCCACTTTCAATATAGTGAAGGGTGGGTTTTTAAGTTTTGACCACTTTATTTTTAATTAAATTATATATAAAAAATTAAAAACCATCATACTAACAGCCTAAATTTTAGATTACAATTGGATGTGAAATCTTATCTATAATAAATAAGATCAGTAAAAAATTGTTCCCCTCAAAATATTAAATTAATTTTTATTTTATTATAACAAAGATTTACAATAAATAATAATAAAAATATAAAAAATTATATTTTTTAACTTTTCTTCAAAATACTATGGCCCACTAATTTTATATTTACTATATTTTAAATAATACAAATATAATATCTTATATACAATAATATTTAAATCAAATCCTATAAACTTTGTTCTTGATATAATACTTTTTATTTTTATAAAATTTGGATGTATAGTTTAACCTATAATATAGAAATAATTTATATTATAATATATTATATGTAATATTGGTGAATAAAAATTATATATATTTAAAAAATATGAAGACATAATATATTTAGTAGGTGTAAATCATCACATTAATTTTATTTTATTTTTAGTTTTTTTTTTTACTTTATATGTTTTATATTATGACATATGCATATATGTCAATAAACAATTTCAACAAAATTATATGCATCATTTTTCAGTAAAAAATTATATTTTCACTATTTTATCTTATTTTCTATTTTAAAACAATATAAATATAATGCTTAAAAAAATAATACATATATAATTTTTTGATACGTTAATTTTTTATATAAAAAAACTCTTATTTTTATAAGCTTTGTATTTTATCCACTTGCTTTGATTTTTATCAAATTTATATATGTAGTTTAATTATACTACTCTCTCCGTCGTGAGTCATTAGTCTCATTTGCTTTTGACACGATTACCAATGTTTGTGAGTGTAGTTGAATTAATATTTTCTTAGTGTGAGTAGATTTTTTTCTATTTTAGGAAATGAGACTGATTCTGCGGGACAGACGAAAATGAAAAATGGGACTAATGAGGCGGGACGGAGGGAGTAATGTATAAATATTCAAATACGTATACATGTTTATAACCTTATAATTATATTTTAGTATAATCAATAAAATATTAAATATATAATTCGTGCAACTCACAGGTGTAAATCTAGTAATTAAATGATATAAAGGTATTATGTAATTTATGTTATTTTTCATAGTGATCAATAAATATGATATAATTGATAGTTTTTTCTAAAGTGCATTGCTAGAGTTTACTAAGTGAGAACAAATTAATTCTACTTAAATGCAATTTATATATTTTTTATAAAAAAAAAAAATCTAAACAATGTGAATAATTTTCTGCAAAGACGACGACGTATGGCCCAGAGCAGTGGATAGTGTGTTTTCCTCCACACACAGCAGTTTTCTTCCATTTCGATCTTCTTCCATCCAATAACCTCTTGCTCTGAATTGCCAGAAAAAGTTTTTAGTTCTGATCAACAGCAATGGCTAGCATCGCACTTGCTTCCCTTCGACAATCCTTAGAAACGATCACCCTCAACCCACATCCGAATTCCATTTCTCCTCATCAAAATGAGCAAATTAGAACTATCTATGAACTAGTCCTTTTCCTTCAACAGTTTGCTCACGATTCATCCGCGAAGCCCTATTTTCCCGACAGGAGACTCACGGATTTTTCAAATGAAGCAAAAAATGTTATTGATCACTACATTTGGGAGAAAAACCGATCTCGTTTTAGATGGAGCAAGCATCTATGCTTACTACCCGTGTTTAGTAAGCGCAAGATTAATTTCAACCAGCAGCTACAGAAAATAAGAGAAGAGATTGATTCAATCGCGGGGGAGCTAAAAGAAACGGACACCAATGGCGACGTCGCTACTTCTCTTTCAGCAAACCCGTCATCGCCGGCAATAACCGAAGAGGTGATTGAATTGGAGACGGTGAACTCCCCCACCGCCGACTTGCTAGTAAGTGATCAGTCTGATTCTACAGTTAGTTTGGGTGATGATTTGCTAGCAATTAAGTCTCGCCTTTGTGGGGGATCGCCCGAACTCCAATTCATCCCAATAGTTGGGATGGGAGGCATTGGAAAAACCACCTTGGCTAGAAATGTTTTTAACGATCCCATGACAACCCATTATTTTGATATTCGTGTTTGGGTCACAGTGTCCCAAGATTACAGCAGAGAAAAAACTGTTTCAAGCCTCATGGATTCGATGAAAGATTTTGTTAAAGATTTTGTTAAGGAGAAATCTGGGCAGAGGAATGAAGAAACATTATACAAAGGTTTAAAGAAAAGAAGGTATCTTATTGTAATGGATGATGTGTGGTGTAAAGAATCTAGGGATGATTTAAGACATGTATGCCCTAATGACCACAATGGAAGTCGAATCATCTTAACAACAAGGTTGTCTGATGTGGCTGTCTATTTTGATTCCCATAGCCCTCTTCACCAGATGCGCTTCATGAGTGATGAAGAAAGTTGGGAGTTGATTAGACAGAGGGTGTTAGGAGATGAGCATTGCTCTCCGCAGTTGGAGGAAATTGGAAAGAAGATTGCAAAAAGTTGCAGAGGTTTGCCCCTTGCAATTGTGGTGATTGCAGGACTCCTATCCACAGTCGAAACAAAACCACGTCCATGGAGGACAATCGCAAAGAATGTAAGTTCAATTGTTGCGATAAAAAATGATGGGAAGTTTGATGAGATACTGTCTCTGAGTTATACCCATTTGCCTCATCATTTGAGGTCTTGTTTCTTGTACATGGGAGGTTTTCCAGAAGATCATGATATTCGTGCCTCCAAACTCATCAGATTATGGGTAGCTGATGATTTCCTGAGACTCTCAGAAGGATCATCTAAGAGCTTGGAAGATGAGGCAGAAGAGTGTCTGGAGGATCTGGCCAATAGAAATCTTGTTCTGGTCACAAGCAGGAAGTACAATGGAAAAATCAAAAGTTGCAGCCTCCATGATCTCATCCGGGACTTGTGCATAAGGAAAGCTCAAGAGATGAACTTTTTTGTGAATCTGGTTGATAGAAACTTTGAAAGGGAGCAGCATTTCATTGCAAACATAAAAGATCAGCATCGCGTCAGTGTTAAATATCCAATGCTGAGGTACCTTTCTAGAGCTTATTGCCCATCCATCCATACTATTATCTGCTTCCCTAGTTATATGTATGAGGATCCTCCAGAAGAATTTGGAAAGAAGTTATTGAAGAGTGTTAGATCTCTCAGGGTATTGGATGCACAAAATGTGGACATCGAGTCACTGTCTCATAAAATCTTCAAACTAATTCATTTAAGATATCTAGCTTTCTGCTTTACATATGGTTTCACCTTTCCTGTAGAAATATCAAAGCTTCAGAGTCTTCAAACGTTAGTCGTTGATGTAAGAAATTGGATTAAGATGAAAGGTCTGTCGAAAGTCAAGTTTTTGCCGCAGGAGATTTGGATGATGCCGCAGTTGAGACATCTCATATGCTTCCATAGGTTTCCCTATCCCAAAGATGCAATTACTTCAACTCTGGAAAATCTGCAAACACTTTCCATAGTGTCCCATGATGTGTGTGTGGAAGGGATCCTGGAAAAGATGCCAAATATTAAAAAATTAGGACTTGATTGCTCTGACTATGATTATGGTGCTCACCTCAACAACTTGGTGCACCTGCATCAACTTGAGAATCTTGAATTACGCCATGCTGATTGGCGAAGAGAAAGTATCTGTTTTCCTAGGACGCTGAGAAAGCTGAAATTGTGGAAGACGTCGCTTCCCTGGAGTGAGATGAGTGTCATTGGTTCGTTGCCAAATCTTCAAGAGCTTAAATTGAGAAGATTTGCGTGCACGGGCAGCACTTGGGAAACATCTCAAGGAGAATTTCCTGAGCTACAATTTCTGCTCATCGAAACTTCGAAGCTTCAGCTTTGGATTAGTGAAAGTGACCACTTCCCTCGACTCAGATTTCTGCTGCTGCATTATTGTACGTATTTGAGTGAGATTCCAGAAGGTTTTGCAGAAATCGCGACGCTTGAAATGATTGAGATCAAGTCCAACTCATCTCTTGCAAAGTCGGCCAAAAGGATACGGGAGGAACAACGGAGCTATGGAAATGATGCACTTCAACTTCGAGTATTTTGACTGTGCAGCTAAGAAAATGTTGCAGCCATTTTTTTTATAAAGCAAATTAATCAAGTTCTCGAATTGTATTGACAAAATTAAAAAAAAAAGTAAAATAGAATGCGTTATTTTATATTTTAACCCACTTTAAGTCCTTAACCTACTGAGCACAAGACCACTTCGCCCCAAATTAAGAATATATTTAATTATTTTTTAATAAAAACACTTCTAATGTAGATTGAATTTAACTATTTTATCTAGTCTAGCTTCTCACCCTAGTAACATATACCCCTTTGTCCCGCTACAATCTTTTCTTTTCGGATTGAAATTAATATTTTATTATTGAGTGTGAAAAAATTTGACATTTTTAAAAATAAGACTAATGAAATAAGATAAATAAAAAGAAAAGTGCAATAATTTGAGCGGGACGGGAGGAGTTCTATTAAGTCGAATTCTTATTCTTCTTTTCATCATAATTGCATTTTAAAATATTTGATAATATATTAGATTTAAATTAATATATTTCATAATGCATTGCATTTAATACGTATAATTTAACTTACAAATTGCTTAATTAAATACTAGAATTAATCAGTCTAACTTAGAAATTAATTTTTTTTAAAATTTTAAATATATTGCAGAACTAATTTTATAATTTTCTGGCTGGGTACTTTAAGAAGAGACCAGAATTCAGCATTCATTCATGCGTGAAGGTGACACATTCCCAAGGTCACATCTAAAAACACATATCCATAATAATTCATTAAGGCATATGCATGTTAGAACAATACAATCCTTGCAAAAATTCAATTATTAATTGAAGAAGAAGAAGAAGGCAACTGAAAATGATGATTTAAGACAAGCTAACATTCCCTAACAGTAACACTCACAGCATAGAATTAAAAGTGGCATTGTTGCAAAGGCAAGGCAAACACACACAATTTAACTGACTGACTGACTGCTGACAATGATCTAGACTTGCTCTACTGCTTGATGGCCATTCTGCTCATAGTGTTTCTGTTGGCAATCGAGAAGACAAAGTAATTGAATCTCTCTTTTCTCTTAATTTCCTTGAATTTGTTACAGCAATTTATAACAATGTAATCGTCTGTTCAGATACTAAAATGACTCCTAGAATATTGGTTCATCACCCTGATTTTTGAAACCATCAATGCTACTCTAGGAAGGTTGAAAGACAAATAAAATTCAAATTTAAGTTTCACAACAAATCTCCCCCTTAAACTTAAATGCTCTTCCCGTCTCTCATTCCAATCAACTTCTTGCAATTTTCGAGTAGAGTGATCGGCAATGGCTTGGTAAACATGTCTGCAGCTTGAGCTCTGCTCTTAACATACTCCAACTTGACCTTTCCTTCTCTAACTTGTTCACGGATAAAATGAAATTGAACATCAATGTGCTTGCTCCTTCCGTGATCAGTCGGATTCTTTGCCAACTCGATCGCCGATTTGTTATCAATTTTGATCACAGTCCCTTCATCTTGGATCACTCCTAAATACCTTAGAAGATTTGAAACCCAAACTGCATGACAGACACTCAAAGAGGCTGCAACATACTCGGCCTCACAGGTTGATAGGGCTACAATCGGCTGCTTTTTTGACAGCCAAGTAAATGCCGTATTCCCAAGTAGGAATACATAACCTGACGTACTTTTCCGATCATCAATATCGCCACACCAGTCGCTGTCTGAGTACCCCAATGGTTGATATTTTTCTGATTTTGAATAGAACAGCCCAAGCGATGTGGTTCCTCGAATGTACCTCAGAATTCTTTTCAGACCTTTCCAATGAGTATAACTTGGATCCTCCATAAATCTACTCATTATCCCAACACTCAGCATAAGATCGGGCCTTGTGCTTGTGAGGTATCTCAGACTCCCGATTAAGCTTCGATATCTTACTGATTCAGCTCGGTCTCCACTATCAACTTTTGAGAATTTTGAACCAGGTTCCATTGGAGTTGAAACTGGATTGCAGTCCTCCATTTTAAATTTTTTCAGAACCTCAAGTGCATATCTTTCTTGAGATATGAAGATCCCTTCCTCCGTCTGCTTCACCTCTAGCCCGAGAAAGTACATCATCAGCCCCAAATCTGTCATCTCGAACTCCTTCTTCATTACTTCC
>JAPKLW010005660.1:0-20070 GCA_026898455.1 Plectranthus barbatus | reverse complement strand
AACAAGTAAGCTACTGGGAAAGGAAACCTTGGACAGAATTCCCAACAGAAACCCGTACCGAAAGAAGATGATGTTCAAAGGAACAGTCACGAATTCTTACACACGTGGAATCCCAGCTAATGGAGCATGGAAAGAGAAAGTTCTTTGAATTATCTTTCCAACGCAACTGGAATCGAGTCAATCGGAGTTTGGGTGCAAAAGTTATGGCCAAAACCGTGAGACTGCGCAGAAGGGGATCGACACATGCATTTATTTCGATCAAAATTATCCCTGTTGATCGAGATAGAGGTCAAAGTTGCAGAATCGACACAAATTCAGCCCGAATTTTGATTTGAAGGTTGTGTCGATCGACAGGATTTCTATCGATCGAGACAGAGGTCAGATAAGGCTGTTTTGGCCTGTTTTGGCAGTTTTTGCTATTTTAATCCAATACCTAATTAGGTCTTTCTTCCCTTTCTATAAATATGAACTCTTAGGCACGAAAATTAGACTGTTTTTCCTTGGATTTTACATAGAGCTTTGTAGTTTTTCAAGACATTGAAGGTTCCTCTTCATTTGTAAGTTCATTAATAACATGTTTGCTTTATTTCTAGTCATGTTTTGTGACTAGAACCCTAAACAGGTTCTAGGGTTATGATTTCTTTTCTGATGCATGTTTAATTAATATCAACTCTTCAAGCATGGATTAATTCTCTGATTTAATTTTATAATCTAGATTAAAAGAAGGACCGAGGGGTGAATCGAGATTTAGGTTTATAGTTAATAATTGATGGATCGAGCGATGAAAATTATTAACAGGAAGAGAGAATTAATTGTGTCTGTTTTCTGTCCAAACCTACATAGGAATAATTAGTTAATTATGAGATTGATTAATTTGGTGTTCTTGAGACCGAGAGGAGATAGTCACTAATTAATAATCTAGGATTTAATTGCCTAACCAAGGAATTTAATCCACAAAAATCTATGTTTTCCCCATTGCTGAGTTGATTGATATTTACATGTTGATGATTAGAATATCTGCCCTAGGATCTGTGCTTTCTTTAATTGTTTTCAAAACCCTTTAATTTCTTGCATTGTCATATTAAATTTCTAAAACAAAACTCTTTTTCTGAAATCCTCAAATTTCTACGTTCTAAAAATCGTGGCTAGTACTTTGGATTTTTCGTTGCACAGTCCCTGTGGGATCGACCACCTTAGGGTGTAAAAATATTATTTGCTTAACCGCTTTACTGCAGTTATCAATCTGCTCCTGCTGTCGAGCAGTCTCTGTGTCGATCGACACTTTGCCCGTCGATGCACACGGGTCGTCTTCTCCAAGCTCTTGTGCGAGCTGCATCTGCAACCTCCGAAAACCTCCGATCTAACCCCCCAAACCAACATGCAAATACCTAGACAAGGTCCTAGCCTCAAGGGAAACACGAAAGCATGCATCAAAGCAAGGGAAAACGACATGAAAAGGAGATGGGTGAAGCTCACCGAAAATGGAAAGAGACGGCAGCGGCGGCGGCGTGTTTTCCGGAGACCAAACTCGAAGCATAGGGTCCCAAAATGTTCTCTGAGACGAAAGGAACAAGAATATACACATCTAAGCTCGAGATATACTCACATTATCGAGTTATAAGCTCTGAAATCCGAAAGCTTACCAACTCCGACGAGCTCACATCTCTCTACGATATCTCCCTCAATTCTCGACGTCTCGGCCTCTACTTTAGCTCTTTAGAAAGCTTGAAGGATGATCTACGTGATGGTGTGGTCTCGTGGCCGGCGGCGGTCTATGGCGGCCGAAAAATGGCCGGAAACAGGGCAGCTAGGAAGGGTTTGGGAGGGGGGTGGTGGTGCGATGAGAGAGAGAGATGAGAGGAAACAAAATTTCTTTTCCTTTTTCCTTAATTCCACTATTTTCCTTGAATAAATCCAACACCAAAATGAGGTGTCAACACCTATACATGCCATAAGACACATCACCCCTTTCATGCACAATTCCAATTAATTCCACTTAAATCCTTACTTTTCCTTAATTTGCAAAATATAATTCCATGTGCATATTTAATTCTTTAAAATCTCGGAAATTAGTAACTCTTTCCACGGGTCTCCGAAAATTACTTCGTTTGATTCGTGTTCATCCTTATTTTATTCCAAACATATCTTTAGCTCGAATTTAGAAATCGACTTTTCGGAATTAAATTGCAAGTTTCAATCGAATTCTTGATAATAATAAATAAATTATTGCACAATCAAGAAGAAAAATATTTCATTAAAATAATTAAGCCATTAATTATCTTAATTAATCTCGGGATATTACATCCTCTCCACCTTACAAAAGTTTCGTCCCAAAATTTGCTAAAGTGCTTTGAAAAGCTCGGGGTATTTCTCTTTCATTTTCTCTTCTAATTCCCATGTCGCTTCTTCTCGACCATGGTGACTCCACAATACTTTGACAAGAGGAATTGACTTGTTTCTCAACTTTTGTATCTTCTGATCAAAAATTGCTTTTGGCCTTTCTTCATAATGCAAATCTGAACTCAAAACAATCTCTTCATGTCGGAGTTAAGCTTTCAAGGTTGTTTTGGGATTCTTTCTACTCTGGGAAGAATCTAGCAGTCACGATTGCTCTGCAAGCGTGATTCTTACGGTCAACGCCAACACAAGGATAGGTTCTGGGAAGAACTATAAAACTCCCAACAGTCGACGTCCAAGGAGAAGGGAGGTTTGTCCTCACTCTACAGAGCGACACTGGTTGAAGATTGAAGACCGAGGTGCTTGAAGGTGCGCGCTGACCAGACGGTGGAGCTACTCAACATTAGAGATCAGGCATGACCTTGTACTCAATCTTTTAGTGAATTTTTAGTCAAAGGACTGAAGAGTGGGCGTAGAACATGAAGGGATTTGTGAACTGAATCACTTAATCCGTTAGCCGAGATTGTTAACTGGAATATCAAAAATAAATTGCTATGCCTATGATTAATCCTAGCATGCTCCTATTGATTATGCATAAAGGGGGCTTTTGCGGAATACCTAGATTGTAGAAACCTGAAGAACGAGAGCACAGAGATTTGATCCTCGATCCTTTTTCCCGCTGATAAGCTCATATTTATACTCACTTATCTATATTTTTCTTCATTATTTCAGTGCAATTAGTTTAGGTTTTTACTTATTTCTGTGCATGAGACTGTTTGAGGATGGTATTCCCTTCATGGTGAATTTTGCAGGTATTTAGGGCTAAAAAGAGGTGAAATGATGAAAGAGCCGAGTTACATAGAGTTGTCGCTTCGATTGATGCACGGGAAGTCAACCAAGTTGGAAGACGAAGCCAAAAACCCGAAGCAGGACCTCTGTGTCGATCGACGTGGTGCATGTCGATCGACACAAAGGTTGGATGTCGATCGGAGGCAAGGCAAAAGAAGGAGGCTCGACATGTGCAGGCATGTCGATCGACAGGCTCCCTATCGATCAACGTGAAGGTCATTATAGGCATGTCGATCGACAGGCTCCCTGTCAATCGACATGGGGCGGATCGAGAAGCTGCATGTGTGTCGATCGATAGGCTCCCTGTCGATTGACACAGAAGCCCGACATGGAATTTTCAGCATGTTTTGGCAATTTTTTTATTTTAGCCCAATACCCAGTTGAGGTCTTTTTATCTCCTCTATAAATAGAACTTATGAGGCACGAGTTTCAGACTTTTAATCTCCATTAGAATAATTGAGCTTCTGAGTTTTTACAAGACATTCAAGGTTCCTATTTCAATTGCTGAGGTAATAATATGTGTTCTTTATTTCTAGTCATGTTTTGTGGCTAGAACCCTAACAGGTTCTAGGGCTATATGTATTCTTTTCTGATGCATGTTAATTGAAATCAACTCGAATGGCATGGTTTAATTCTCTGAGTTTAATTTAATAATCTAGATTTAGAGATGGATCGAGAGATAAATTTGAGTCTAGATTTACAGTTAATTAATCGAAGGACCGAGAGGTGAAGATTGTTAATAGGATCAGAGAATTGATTATATTTGTTTTTTGTCTCAAAAGTAAGAAACTTGTATAGGAATTAACTAGATGATTATTGGGATTAACTAAATTGGTGTTCTTGAGACCGAGAGGATAAAGTCACTTTTTAATAATCTAGGATTTAATTGCCAGACCAAGGAACTTAATCCACTAAAATCTATTATTTCCCCATTGCTGAGTTGATGAATTTTCATGTTGATGATTAGAATATCTGCCCTAAGATCTGTGTTTTCCTTTATTGTTTTTAAACCCTTTAATTTTCTGCACTTGTCATCTTTGATTATCAAAACAAAATCCCTTTTCCAAAATCCTCAAACTTCTGTGTTCTAGAAATTGTGGCTAGTACTTTGGGTAGTTCGTTGCACAGTCCCTGTGGGTTCGACCACCTTTGGGTGTAATTATAAATTTTTTTTCTCATCATTTCTAGCAGTTATCAAATTGTTGTTGTTGCCGGGGACTTGTCAGATTTATCCAATTATTAGTTTATTTTTAGTTCTAATGGATTGAGACTGTAATTTTATTTCAATTTTGTTTTATTTTCGTTCTTGTTGGTTTTTGTGGTTGATTTTGGTTTTTGGGTGTTTGATTTTTGTATTTCAGTTCGCGTGACTTTTTTTTGGGTTTTGCGCTCTATTTTGATCGACAGCACGTCCTGTCGATCGACATAGCAGCATCCTCCGTGTCGATCGACAGCCACCCTGTCGAATGATACATAAGTTGATTATGTTTTCTTTTTGTTTCTGTTTTCAGGTGCATGGACACGAGGGCTTAGGGCAAACTACTCAAGAATTTCGATCCAAAAAATCGAGGCCACAGTGTGGAGGAGAAAAAATAAGGAAAAACAAGCCACAGGAACCACCATGGAGGCACCACCACACCGAACCGATGAGGATTTCTCAGAGAAGCCACCTTTGGAGGACTCCGACACACAACTCATTACTCAACAGAATGCCCTTCTTCTAGTCCAAGAGGTCAATCATATGAAGGACGTCATCAAGCAACTCATGGCAGAAAGGGAAGCTGACAGGCGCGAGGCCGAAAAAAGAGAAAGGGAAAGAGAGAGAGAGAGAGAGAAAGGCGTCGCCCAGAGGACTCCGATGATGAGGACCCGAATGTGATGGCCAAGAAGTACAGACCACAGCCCGGGAATGAGGGATTTGCTATTGGCATCACCGCCAATAACTTTAAACTCAAGACCGGTTTGATTCAGACCACAACCCTAAACCCTCGACTGCAGCAACATCCGTACTTGGGCCGATCTCAGAGCAGATTTCCTCGTCGCCTTCTTCCCACCTTCAATTATCATTTAGAAGAAGGTGGAGATCCTACAGCTCCACCAGAGGATGGATGAGTCCTTGTTCGAGGTTTGGAGCAGGTGGAATGAGTTGTTGAGGAGCTACCCAGGCCATGGAGTTGATACCGAGGAGCAGGCCCACATCTTCTATAGAGGGATGAATGAGAGTACCCAAGCAGCTGTTGACTATGCTGCGGGAGGTTCTCTGATGAGCAAGTCACCCGAAAAGGCCCTCAAGTTGTTCAAGAAGATGGCGTTGCATGCTCAACAATGGTCCAATCCAAGGAGACCGCAGGTCCGGGCAGGGGAGACAAAGGAAGATGACCCTTTGAAGAAGGAGATCGAGAAGCTCAAGGGGGAGGTTGAAAAACATACTACTTCTCCTTCTGTTTTTGTTACACAGGTTGACCCTATCGTCGACGTGAACTACATGAATCGTGGTGGCTACCAGAATCAGTACTGGTAAGGGGGATACCAACACTACCATCCTAGACCTCATTCAGGCTTCTCTTACTCTCAGCCCGAAGCTGCCGAACAAACTCCACCTGATTTTGATGTGCAGAATGGTGAAGTCGTAGAGAAGAAGAAGGAGAGCCTCAACGAGGTGTTGAAGAACTTCATTAAAGCCTCTGACTTCAAAGTTGGGACAAGAAGTGAAAGGGGTCAACAACAAGGTGGACTTGCTTGGGAAGCATGTGCAGATCATTGAGACTCAAGTGAGTCAAATTGCTGCCACATTTGGGACACAACACACATTAGGAAAGATGTCGAGCACCACCGAACTTAACCCCAAGAACCAAAAGGACTGGAGAGTTGAGGCCGACTACAATCACTTTGCAGATGGCAGACCGATATGTGTCTCGCCCCAAAGGTATACTTGAGGATGTTCTCATTCGTGTGGGTCATCTAATTTTTCCTGCAGATTTTGTATTCTTGGACATGAAGGAAGATGGCAGCACACCCCTCATCTTGGGAAGGGAATTCTTGGACACAAGTGCTGCCTTGATTGATTGCCGTGGTGGAGAGATAACACTTCGAGCAAACGAGAAGAAGATTACTTTCAAACTCGACAGAAGCCGACAGCAATCAGAATGCTTTAGAATCACCTCCTATGAAGAATTTGAAGAGGAAGAACTTGAGTATGAAAGAGAAGACAAAGCCGCTCAAGAATGGGAGCGAGGGAATGAGGTGGCAAATTTGGAAATTACATCATCTCATCCTGAGCTCATTGCTGCCATTCAAGACCGACATGTCTATATGGTTGATGCCCGAGGAAGGCGAGTGCGCTCTAGCCCGCCGTGGTTCTGAAAAGAGGCACCGTCGAGCTACGACGTTAACTAAAACACTTGTTGGGAGGTAACCCAACTTTTACATGCTTTCTTTTCAATTTTTGTTGTTTTTCTTTTCAATTATCATTTTTATTTCCATTGGTGTGCTTAACTTTAAATTCATTTATCTGTTTTTCTTTTATTTTAAATTATTTTCGAAAAAAATTGAACATGGAGGATTTACCTCTGTCTCGATCGACAGGCCCCCAGTCGATCGAGATAGAAGTCAGCACACGGAGAACACTTTGATCGATAGAAGCAGTTGACAGAAGGCTCTGTGTCGATCGACAGGCCCCCTGTCGATCGACACAGAGTGCTAGCAGCCCCAAATCTCCGTCGCAACGAGTTGATTCCTCCGGTGGATAAAAAGTTGATGTCTGAGATCAACACTCAGGTACAAGTCCTTTTTCATGTCTGATTTTCAAACTTTTTCTTACTCTCCGAGTTTGAAATATGTTTGGGGGATGTGGACAAGAAATTCGAACTTATCTATCATTTACTTGCTTTATTCTTTATTGCATTATTTGAATTGGTGTGTTTATTTGAATTTTTTCCTAGAAAAAAGAATATGGATAATTGTGAGGAAAATTCTTATTGAGTAATTGAGCCCACTTGAACTAATTTTGAGATTGGAATTCATTGAGGATAAGTTTGATTTGATTTCAATTGTGGTTGATAGCCTATGAATGTAGAATACCGCATGATAGGGTCTAATTGAAACTTATACTTACATGATGTTTGAGTGGATTGAAGTTGACTAAGGAAGAAGTTTTTGAACCCAAGTGAGATTTGAGCCTTATTTTTGTTCATGTGAGATTCGCATGTATGTTTTGATTTCTCTAGAACTTGCTCCTGTTCTATTTTGAAACTGCATAGTGTGCACAAGTATAGAAAATGATTTTAGGCCATCTTTGTTTGCCCAATTCCTAAACACTATCCCTTCTTATATTGAAACTATCTCTAGTAAGCCCCCATTGTGCCTAACTCCATTTTTTTGTCTTGTCTAGGAGATTTTCATGGAGTTATAATGGTTCTTTTTGTCTATAAGGTTTAAGGAATAAAAGAGTCATTATATGTGTGATGTGGATAAGAAAAATGTAGTATAGCGGTGAATAAAAAGATGAAAGGGTATAAGAGATTCAAAAAGAGCTTGAAAAAGAAAAAAAATGAAGAGAAAAAGAGTTTAATTGTAATATTTGAGGAGAAGGGTAGATGTTCATAGAAGGTGGTTTGGGTTGATTGAGGAAGTACAACTTGATTTATTTTAGTCACTTGGTCATATTTCCCTACCTTTCACAAAAAGCCTACTTTACAACCTAATCAAAGTCCTTTTTTATTCTTGAATTGTGTGCACATTTGAGCAGTGGAGATGTTAGAACTTTTGCAAGCCTATGGTAGAAATTTCTTTATACATGTTGTGAGTGCTTTCATTGAAACCCAAACACTTGTGTGAATGAGCGATACACTTCCTTGTGAGTCTTCTGAAGTTGATGGATTTCTTATCTCTTTCAAATTGCTTGTGTGATGTGGATTGATGATCTTTGATTGCGATGAATCTTGTGAGGTATTGCACTTCAATTGCTTGAGATTTCTTTTCTTTCTTTTTCTTTGATTGAGGACAATCAAGTATTCAAGTTTGGGGGGTTTGATAAGCTCATATTTATACTCACTTATCGATATTTTTCTCCATTATTTCAATATAATTAGTTTAGGTTTTTACTTATTTATGTGCATGAGACTGTTTTAGAGGATGTTATGCCCTTCGTGGTGAACTTTGCAGGTATATAGGGCTAAAAAGAGGTGAAATGGTGAAAGAGCCGAGTTACACAGAGTTGCCGCTTCGATTGATGCACAGGAAGTCGACCAAGTTGGAAGACAAAGCCAAAAACCCGAAGCAGGACCTCTGTGTCAATCGACGTGGTGCATGTCGATCAACACGGAGGTCGGATGTCGATCGGAGATAAGGTAGAAGAAGGAGGCTCGACATGTGCAGGCACGTCGATCGACAGGCTCTCTGTCGATTGACGCAAAGGTCATTGCAGGCATGTCGATCGACAGGCTCCCAGACGATCGACACGGAGGTCAAATTGGGGCAGATCGAGATGCTGCATGTGACACAAAAGCCCGACATGGAATTTTCAGCTTGTTTTGGCAATTTTCGTTATTTTAGCCCAATACCCAATTTAGGTCTTTTTCTCTCCTCTATAAATAGAACTTATGAGGCACGAATTTTAGACTTTTAATCTCTAATTTTACATTAGAATAATTGAGATTTGGAGTTTTTACAAGACATTCAAGGTTCCTATTTCAATTGCTGACGTAATAATATGTGTTCTTTATTTCTAGTCATGTTTTGTGGCTAGAACCCTAATAGGTTCTAGGGCTATATGTATTCTTTTCTTATGCATGTTAATTGAAATCAACTCGAATGTCATGGTTTAATTCTCTAAGTTTAATTTAATAATCTAGATTTAGAGATGGATCGAGAGATTAATTTGAGTCTAGGTTTAAAGTTAATTAGTAGGATGAGAGAATTAATTATATTTATTTTCTGTTTCAAAAGGAAGAAACTTTTATAGGAATTAACTAGATGATTATTGAGATTAACTAAATTGGTGTTCTTGAGACCGAGAGGATAAAGTCATTATTTAGTAATCTAGGATTTAATTGCCACACCAAGGAATTTAATCCACTAAAATCTATTGTTTCCTCATTGTTGAGTTGATGAATTTGCATGTTGATGATTAGAATATCTGCCCTAGGATCTGTGTTTTCCTTTATTGTTTTTAAACCCTTTAATTTTCTAGACTTATTATCTTTGATTTTCAAAATAAAATCCCTTTTCCAAAATCCTCAAACTTCTGTGTTCTAGAAATTGTGGCTAGTACTTTGGCTGGTTCGTTGCACAGTCCCTATGGGTTCGACCACCTTTGGGTGTAATTATAAATTTATTTGCTCACCGTTTCTAGCGGTTATCACCCGCGCACCATGATTTATTCCTAACAGATTGAGGAATTAAATCTTTGAAAATTAATAATAATTTTTGAAAACAAAGAGGGAGAGAAGAAAGAACACGATCCTCCTGATCTGATCTTCTGATCTGTATCCCAACTCTAATCCGAATATCTGGTGAAGATTCTCTTCGGATTCCTTGCCCGATTGAGAAACAAAATTCCCTCCTCGTTTCTCAGATCTAATCGATCACCACAGCTCCCAAAATATTGGTTTGCTATGTTACAACATATGATCTTGTGGTGTATGTGATCTAAGAACCTAAGGCCTATTTATAGGAAATTCTGGACTTCTATTGGGCTTGAGTTTTCATGGGCCAGACCAGGGACCAGAATGCAAATAGCAAATAAGGTCTATCAATTAATTAATTCTCATATTCAACCCAGAATATAATTAATTAATTAGTATTGATTCATTCCACCAAAGAATCAATACTGTCCTACCTATTTGCTACCACGTTTTGAGGTGCGGGTTGCATGGGCTCGGTATATCCCCTCATTTAAGGTTACATATATTCGTTAATTAATTTAAGCTCTGACAAGCCATTTAATTAATTAACGTCTTATATTCCTGAGTCAATCCACTCAAACCTTTTCACTTATGCTTGAACTTAATCAGCCTGCAGGATTTTAGCATAACGAACCTTTTGAGCTGCTCAGGGAATGTCACCATCCTATACTGGATGTGGTTACCTAGTTCTAGTACCAGACAGCCATACACAAACTGCTATCACCCAAGATACTGATATACAAGCTCAAGTAGAGCCTTTCATTGTAACTCAAAGTGATACACAATCTGTGTATACTTCTGTACCTTCATTTAGGCTTAGGATCTCATCAAGCCATAGAGATCTAGATTCTTTTAATTTCAGATAAAAGAATCAATCTCAACTTAGGTCCTTATCAATGTGTGCCCCACACCAGCATACCAAGCCATCCAAGACAAGATGTTTATTACTGCGTATGTTGTAGCCTACATCGATAGTTTATCCTGGAACTATCTCAGTTGTGATAACTATTTATATCTCGCTAGGTCAAACGATCCATATGATCTTCTGTGATCTACTACACACCGTATGATCTCCCTATCGAAGAGATAAGAGGATATGAGAACTTGCGACACATGTTTGTTAATTCAGACTGGAGATGAACATACAATATTTATGATTCCCAGTATATTGACCAATCGACCTTGTACATAATATACCAATCATAATGATTTCAGTATATAAATCCATCAATCTCCCACTTATACTCAAAGCATTATACAGGTGCTTTTCAGTATATAAATCTGCTGCCGCCATGCGTTTCTGACCACCGACCACGCCTGCCCCGCTCTCCCCTGCCCTCGCCGCCGCCTGTCGTGCCCGCACCACGCCTCTACGGTCGTGCTTGAGTGCGGGCTGCTGCTTGCTGCCCACGGCCGCGCGGAACCTAGGGTTCCGCCGTGCTGGTTGCGGCCTGCCTAGGTCATCCGCTGCGTGCGCCAACGGCGTGCCCTCGCGGCTTCATGACCGTCGTGCACATCCCTCATGTTGGTGTTGTCATGCCCCGCCGCGATGCGTCGTGCGATCCTTCTTTCTTCGTGTTCTTCATATTCTTCGTGTTCTTTGCGTTCTTCGTTCTTCATTTTACCGATTTAATTTAAAATTGAAAATTACAGGGAAATAACATCCTAATACAATTTGGAATTTAAATCTAACCATGGATTTATCTTGTGGGTGAAAAAACGAATCCTTATAAAAGGGCAGATTAACCCGAGAACCACGAGGAACAAAAACACAATCATACAATCCAAAAACCATTCATACATTCATTCAATAATAATTATCATGCATATCATAGGCAATATTATTTTTCATGACAGAGCCAATTAATAAACCTGACTCTGATACCAATTGAAGGGATTTGGGAACTGAATCACTTAATCTGTTAGCCGAGATCATTAACTTGAATATCAAAAATAATCTTTTATGCCTATGATTAATCCTAGCATGCACCTATTGATTATACATAAAGGGGGGTTTTGCGGAATATCTGGATTGTAAAAACCTGAAGAACGAGTGCGCAGAGATTTGATCCTCGATCCTTTTTCCCGCGCACCAAGATTTATTCCTAACAAATTGAGGAATTAAATCTTTGAAAATTAATAATAATTTTCGAAAATAAAGAGGGCGAGAAGAAAGGACACGATCCTCCTGATCTGATCTTCTGATCTGTATCCCAACTCTAATCCGAATATCTGGTGAGGATTCTCTTCGGATTCCTTGCCCGGATGAGAAGCAGAATTTCCTCCTCGTTTCTCACATCTAGTCGATTACCACAGCTCCCAAAATACTGGTTTGATGTGTTGCAACATATGATCTTGTGGTGTATGTAATCTGAGAACTTGAGGCCTATTTATATGAAATTATGGACTTCTATTGGGCCTGAGTTTTCATGGGCCAGACCAGGGACCAGAATGCAAATAGCAAATAAGGTCTATCAATTAATTAATTCTCATATTCAACCCATAATATAATTAATTAATTAATATTAATTCATTCTACCAAAGAATCAATATTGTCTTACCTATTTGCTACCACGTTTTGAGGTACGAGTTGCATGGGCTCGATATATCCCCACATTTAAGGTTACAAACATTTGTTAATTAATTTAAGCTCTGACAAACTATTTAATTAATTAACATCTTATATTTCTGAGTCAATCCACTCAAACCTTTTCACTTATGCTTGAACTTAATCAGCCTGAAGGACTTTAGCATAACGAACCTTTTGAGTTGCTCAGGGAATGTCACCATCCTATACTGGATGTGGTTATCTAGTTCGAGTACCAGACAGTCATACACAAACTGTTATCACCCAAAATACAGATATACAAGCTCAACTAGAGCCTTTCACTGTAACTCAAAGTGATACACAATATGTGTATACTTCTGTACCTTCAATTAGGCTTAGGATCTCATCAAGCCATAGAGATCTAGATTCTTTTAATTTCATATAAAAGAATCGATCTCGACTTAGGTCCTTATCAATGTGTGCCCCACACCAGCATACCAAGCCATCCAAGACAAGATGCTTATTACTGCGTATGCTGCAGCCTACACCGATAGTTTATCCTGGAACTGTCTCAGTTGTGATAACCATTTATATCTCGCTAGGTCAAACGATCCATACGATCTTCCGTGATCTACTACACATCGTATGATCTCCCTATCGATGAGATAAGAGGATAAGAACATTTGCGACACATGTTTGTTAATTCAGACTGGAGATGAACATACAACATTTATGATTCCCAGTATATTAACCAATCGACCTTATACATAATGCTTTCAGTATATAAATCCATCGGAACATTTGTTCGAACCACTCTAAATCCTTGTGTCCTTACTGCTTTATTTCGTTGTATTGTGCATACATGTATTTTAAACTCAACACATCAAGTATTGTAGAATAAACCGCAAGATAACTTAATGAATAATTGAGCTAAAACACACTTGATCGAGATCTTAGCAAGATAAGTGCAAGACTGTATTAATACTTCCGCTGCATATAAAACACTCTGATCGGGGACCAATATGGATCAACCAAATAGTTACTCCTCATTTGACAAGCTTCAGTCAATGGTGGAGCAGGCATTGGTGGCAACCAAGTTTGAGTCGATGTGTGCTACATTTCAAGAGATTGAGGAAGAAAATATGTATAGCAATTCAGATACCATTGGAGGTTTTTGGTGAGGTAGTGGTAGCAACCCAATGTGAGTCGATGCAGCTAATTCAAGAGACCAAAGGAGAGGATGTGAGAGTTGCTACACCCTTGGAGAGTCATATCGAAGATAAAGAAGGATTCGAAGTTTCGACTGCACTCACTATCATTAACAATCCAATTATGGGTATACAAAGTCAGCGTCAAGTGCAAAAGAAGATAGAAACAGAGTTGGTGACGTCAGTAGAGAAGATAGTTGAGAGGACCATAGATCAATTCATCTTTCTGAGGGAAATTGGTTTGAAAAAGAAGGTTCATGAGATCAAGCAATTGACAGTATTTGAAGATCATAATACACTAAACAAGCCAACTAAGGTGATGTAAGATGATCAATTGTATCTGGACAAAGATATTGAGATATACTTGTTGTATATCTTGATAGATTTGATATGCTTTTACATTTATTTTCCTTATTAGACTTAGGGTTGGAGTTGCCTATATATAGGTCTTGTTTTGAAACAATATATTCTGTTTTCAGTTTAATAAAATTTGTGAGAATATCTCCTCAATATTTCTCTAAAGGCTCACGAATTCTAAAGCTTAGAATTCGAAATATGACTTATCAAATGGAATCCCGCAGCAGTTTGTGGTGTCTTTGCTATATTCATCGTTGTTGAGGCGAGTTGCTTTTTGGGTTGTAGGGGTTCGTTTTCGTTCTTGCCTGCAGTTCTCTAAGGGTCGACTTCAAAGGTATTGGATCTTCCCATCGTATCAAGTTTTCAGTTTACTTCCGCATCGCCGAGTCGTTTCAGTCGAAAGGCTGCGATCTCAACCTTCTTGGCGAGGATCTTAGCCACCCTAAAGTTGAAGCACCGATTCAAACAACCACATCTCTTTGGGTTAGCTCTTCCAATGAAACGTGTGCTTTGACTCATGGAATGGTTCGATATTATTTCGTATTAATGCGGTGCGATCACAATGACATTAGGTGATTCAATCACACTCTGTCGGACTCCTTTTGGTGAGTGGAATCTCCTTAGCTAGATATGGCTATTCAGAGCCAGATCGAATCATTGGGCCTAGAATCATCTTCTTGCACTTCATTTGTCCTCCAAATGGGCCTAGAATGGCCCTAATTATTCTGGAGGAGCTCAACAAATCATATATGTGATTCCGATCTACTAGGTGCACTCCTAATCCAATTTCCCGAGGAAGTTCACCTTGAAGGCTTAAGTCCGAAGCCCACAAAAGACCTAACCTACTTTGAGATTTTCAATAAATTAATAATTCATCTCAAATACTCATTCACACGTTCTTCGCGTTTCTCAAGATAGTTACACAAGTTATATGCATGATTGTAGGGGTACGGTTTTAAATTCCTATACCACATCCTCATGCTTAATAATGGGCTGTAGCGTTTGCTATCTATATCTATATATATACTTAAGTGAAAAAATAATTATTCCTGCCAAAATTATAGAAAAACATATATTTATATTTTTAAACCAAAATTGTCAAAAATGTTTAAGTAGTGGAGTTGGTACAAGATGCTAACTTTAAGTTTTTGCATCAAGAGGTATAGTGTTCAATTCTCACCTGCATCATTGAAAAGTATATGTGAATTATTATATTTTTCACACAAAAACTACTTCAATTATTTTTTTTAAAAAAAAAATGGGAACAATTATTCCATCAAATAAGATTATTATTTTATTTAAATACATTATGATTAATTAATAATAATCATAATAATCAATTTTGTACATTAAATATAGTCGGTCTTATTTTCAATTTCTACTAGTATTGCACCCACGCGATGAGTGAAATTTTAATTATTTGTATTGAAATAACATTAATTTAGTTTTATATTTAGGTAAATATATGGAATTGTTTAAATCAGTTATATGTTAACGTATACAACATAAACTAATGAATTTTTTATATGATATATATATATATATATATATATATATATATATGATATTTTATTTACATTCATTTTATTTATTTTGATTAATTTTTTAAATCTTATTTTATCAGCTTTTCATATTAGTTTATAATTCAAAATAATATTTACGTACTTTTTTCTTGATATGAATGTGTTTCACTTTATAATTTGTAATTTTTAATACAAAATATTTAATTATTTTTTAGTATAAGATAATTTTCAATATTTTATTGCCAAAAAATTTTGAACTTCCAACCTTCATTTCTCTTTCTCTATCTATTTTGTAAAACCAAAATTTTCATAAATAATATAATCATAAAAATCACTACCTCGGTCCCATAAAAATTATCTCGTTTATTTTTGGCACAATAACCAAAATGTGTAGAGATAGAAGAAATTATTATTTTATTAGTGAATGTATATTAAGTTTCCATTTAGGTAAGAGAACAATTAATCATAATAATTAATTTTGTACATTAAATATAGTCGGTCTTATTTTTAATTTCTATATCTCATAATAAAAGACAAATATCTCCATTAATTGTCAGCAAAATATTTTATTTTTTCTCCAATATTTCAATAATTTATATAATTTTGATAATTAAAATACAATTAAATTTATACAATAACATACAAACCTAAATGATGATTACAAATAAAATTATTTTTTTCAAAAATCTTAAAATAGTAATACTTAATAATTTTAATAAATTAATAAGATAAATTAATATAACATGAATAAATTTATTATTTATATTTATAATTTTTATAATTTTTATAACTTATATATTAATTTTTGTAGATTCGGTACAAATTAATTATTTTTATAATTTAAAATATTAAATTATGTTGGTCCCGAAATCAGAGAGCAAATATATGCAGCGGAAGAATAAATGTGTGTAGCAGAAGTAATAAATAGATTGTTAACGTGCATGCATATATTCATGCAGAGAGAGAAAATAGAAAAAATATATGTATTATTGACTCAACTGATACATTTACATGATTCAGCTTTATATAGCTGCAATGGAAGAATCTAGATCAAGATCTCAACTAACATACTTCTAGAAGAACTCTAACAACCTAACAACCTTCTTCTAGATAATTAGGTTCTGTTACAACTTCTCAAAATATCTAACTCTAACATACCCCCTCAGAAACCGAGCGTGGTGGTGCTTGCAGACCCAACTTCAAAGAAAGCATCTGAAACCGAGTATCATATAAGGGTTTAGTAAGAATATCAGCTAATTGATCGTCACTTGGAACAAAAGGGACCTCCACATCACAACTTAAGATGCGCTCGCAAACGAAATGAACATCAGCTTCCACATGCTTCTTCCTCGCATGGAACACCGGGTTCGACGCAAGAGATATGGCACTCTGATTTTCACTCCAAAGTACAGTAGGAGCGAACAACGAATACCCAAGTTCACTAAAAACCGACTTCAGCCAAATGATCTCGGCCACAGAATCCGCAAGAACTCGATACTCCGATTCGGCACTACTCCGAGCTACAACCGTCTGTTTCTTCGAGGACCACGCAAGAAGATTCGGACCCAAAAACACACAATAGCCACCCGTCGACCGTCGATCCACAGGATCACTAGCCCACGAAGCATCACAAAAGCCAGTCAAGCAGAAATCAGTAATGGGCTTAACAAGAAGTCATGCGAAAGTGTTCCTTTCAGAAAACGGATCACACGCTTACAGGCTACCCAATGCGCCTCAGTAGGAGAATGGGCAAATTGACGCAGCCGATTTACAGCATAGTTAATGTCAGGACGAGTCAAAGTAAGATATTGAAGTGCTCCCACAATGCTGCGAAAAAGAGTAGGCTGAGCAAACGGAGGTCCATCATCAGGATTCAACTTAGCTCTAGGTTGCATGGGTGATCCACACGGTTTACACTCAAGCATGTTAGCTCGATGCAAAAGATCGCGAACATACTTCTGCTGCTGAAGAAACAACTCATTTGCAGATTGAGATACTTCCACACCCAGAAAGTAATTAACAAAACCAAGAGTTTTCAGAGAGAATTCCGAATTCAGATCAGCTATTAACCGAGTAACCCGCGCAGAATCAGCTCCGGTGACGAGAATATCGTCCACGTAAACAATAACAAAAAGAGCTGGTAATGACTTATCACCGATGAACAAAGAATGATCGAAAGTTGAACGTACCAGACCCCAGTTAAGAAGATACTCCTTGAGACGTTCAAACCATGCCCGAGGAGCTTGTCGGAGACCATACAGTGACCAGAGAAGTTTGCATACATGATCGGGTTGATGGGGATCAACAAAACCAGCCGGCTGCGCCATGTAAATGGTCTCTTTAAGATGCCCATTGAGAAAGGCGTTGTTGATGTCAATGTGCTGCACATCCCAGCCAAAAGAAACTGCAAGGGAGAACACAAGTCGAACAGTAGTAGGTTTGACTACAGGACTGAAAGTGTCCGTGAAATCAATGCCCGCATGTTGTTCAAAACCGCGAGCAACAAGCCTCGCTTTATACCGATCCACCGAACCATCAGGTTTCTTCTTAATATTGTACACCCACTTGTTGGATATAAGATGCATGGACGGATCAAACGGCACCAAACACCACATATTATTTCGAATTAGAGCATCAAACTCCTGTTGCATCGCTTGTTTCCAAGCTGGATGGTTGAGAGCCTGTTCATCACTGCAAGGTTCAGACTCAAGTGTGTGAGCTGCAAGAAACATCTTAGGCTTAAAAATGCCAGTCTTCGATCGAGTAACCATGGGATGGCTCGGGGCAGGAAGGGGAGAAGTTGGTTCAGGTGAGGTCTGTTCTAGATGTAGACCAGGCGTAGAATCAGAGAAATCTGAGGGTTGCTCAGTATGGGCAGCAGAGTAAGAGTGTGTGGAAGATGGTGAGTGCGTGGATTCAGCCCTAGTTGCAGTAGTAGATGTATCTGGAGGAGGGAAGTCTGTGATGGCTTGGTGGGAAGGAACAGATGGTGTAGCATCGCCCAGACTAGGACTAGGATTAGGTACTGGAGCTGTGGCAGGAACATGGAAAGTAGGTGATGCAGTAGGAATGGGAGGTGTGGAGCTATCAGAGAAGAGCTCCTGAAATGGAAACTCGGACTCGTTAAACACAACAGTGGAAGCAACATAGAGACGACCTGTGGAGCTGAGATATTTGTAACCTTTGTGAGAAGAGCTATTGCCAAGAAACAGACATTTATCACTACGAAACTGTAGTTTAGATGCATTATAGGGACGAAGATAAGGGAAACATGTACACCCAAAAACTTTGAGAAACTTATAATCAGGTTTCAATTTATAGAGAGTATGATAAGGCGACAAATTCTGAAGAACAGGAGTGGGTAAACGATTAATGAGATAAACAGCTGTATGAAAGGCATCCCACCAGAAATGAAACGGAAGATTAGCTTGAGCAAGAAGTGAAATACCCATATCAACCACATGTCGGTGTTAACGCTCGGCCAAGCCATTTTGAGGATGAGTGTAAGGGCAGAAATTCCTAATAACAACACCTTTAGCTTGAAGAAAAGGAAGAAGGGATTTGTATTCCGCACCACAATCAGATTGAAGCGCTTGTATCATGGATTGAAATTGAGTCTGTACAAAAAAAAAGAAATTGACACAGATAGAGTAAACTTCAGATTTATTAGTCATAGGAAAAATCCAGGTGAAACGGGTGTAATCATCCACAAAGTGAATATAATACCGAAAACCCTCACGGGATGGAACAGAAGCTGGACCCCAAACATCGGTATGTACTAACTGAAACGGTTTACATGTACAAGATAAACGAGAAGGAAATGGAAATTGATGAAGCTTGCCTAAGCAGCAAGAGTTACAAAATAGCAGATCAGAATTTTTGACATGAATATTTTCAGAGTGAAGCACAGCTTTGAGTGTAGTTGGATTGGTATGCCCTAGCCTGTGATGCCACACCATTGCGGGAGTAGATGTATTTGTGGTGGTAAGATGGCAGGTATTAGTTGGCTTGGGAAGATGTCGAAGGTCTAGCTGATATAATCCATTTCTCAGATGCCCTTTGAGGAGTGTCTGCTTTGTCTTGTTGTCCTTGATCATGCAGCAGTCATGGTGAAATTCAATAACCACATCATTATCATGAGTAAACTGAGAAATACTTATAAGGTTCTTGGTAATATTCGGGACGTAAAGAATGTGATTGAGAAGAAGAGTTTGGTTTGAGGAGATACTGGGAATATAGGACGTACCAACATGAGAGATGGGGAGGTTTGAGCCATTACCCACAGTTACCGATTCAGAACCAACGTATTCATCTTTCAGCTGAAGTTTATTCAGATTCGCAGCAATATGAGATGTCGCACCGCTGTCAATAACCCATTCAGATACTACATCATCAAGAGTAGATGGAGAAGCTGCAAGGTAAACCTGATTAGCCTTATCAGTAGCAGATTTAGGACCATGGAATGAAGAATCAAACCGCTTGAAGCATTTAGAAGCGACATGATTCGCCTTGCCACAAATCTGGCAGAAAACCTTCGATCGGTAGTAGCGACCTCCTCCTCATCCTTGAGATCGACCACCACGATTACCTCGATTGGAATATCCATTGTTATACATCGCAACATTAGCAGATGGCATAGTAAACTGATTGACAGACTGAGCATTCAATAAACGAAGCTCATGATTATGCAGTGCAAACTGCACTTCGGCAATGGTGAACTTTTCAGATCGCGCGGTTAAAGTAACAACCACCGCATCAAACTCACTACCCAATCCTTCGAGAAT
>JAPKLW010005659.1:0-20074 GCA_026898455.1 Plectranthus barbatus | reverse complement strand
AATGATGAACTTACACTCATTGGATATTCAGATTCAGATTTTGCTGGATGCCGTATAGATCGAAAGAGTACCAGTGGTACGTGTCAGTTTCTAGGACACAAGCTAATCAGTTGGTTTAGCAAGAAGCAGCACTCAGTTGCTACATCTACCACTGAAGCTGAATATGTTGCCGCTGCCAGTTGCTGTGCTCAAATTATTTGGATCAAGCAACAACTGGAGGATTATGAAGTGGACACTGGCTGTGTTCCAATCTATTGCGACAACAACAGCGCTATGTGCATCACGAAGAATCCGGTTCACCATTCTAGAACCAAGCACATAGATATTCGACATCACTTCATACGTGATCATGTCGAGAAGAAGGATGTCAGCGTGGACTACATCAGAACTGAAGATCAATTGGCTGACATCTTCACCAAGCCACTACCAGAAGCAAGATTCAAGGAGTTGTGCATCAAACTCGGTCTTCTAGAGATTGATGCGAGCCCAAGTGTTGAGGAAGAATGAGTCCCAGCTCTCATTCTGTTCTTGGTCTTCAGGAGGATGCTGATTACGACTAAGTCCAAGCTCTTAGTTGTTTTCATTCAAGTGGTATCTCTAGCTCACTGATGGTTACTACTGGCGGAACTTATCCCTTAATTGTCTAAGGAAATGAGTCCCAGCTCTCATTTCAATTTGCCAGCATAAACCATCAGTTCAAGCGAAATTGGGTCCCAGCTCCCAATTTCAAGCGATGATAAGAAGTGGATTTCTTGAAGAGAAGATGACGCGGAATAAAATTGAGTCCAAGCTCTCAATTTTCTTATCCTTCGAGTTGTCAGCAGACAACTGGCGATTTCCTACGACTGACTCGGGTGCCAGTCGTAAGTACCAGTTGTCAACTGGTAAGGAGGCCATGCTGACAGGAGGAAGTATTCATCTGGCATATAACTGTTGACCAGTTATACTACTGATGACCAGTTGAGTCCCAGCTCTTAACTGACGATCTCTTGCAGTCCAAGAGTCTTGCCAGCTGTATCAGAAAAGGCGGGATTGTTCAAATCCGACTTGCGTGTACAGCCCTCAGAATTTAATGCGGCATTTAATGCCACATTTAATGTGCACAGTGTCTGCGCAGTCCGACGCTTGGGTGCCACCAATCGCTGCGTGCCACGTCAGCCCCACGGTGTAGCCCACGTCAGCACGACCGCGCACGTCTCACAGGGAACCGGGCCTGCTGATGACCGTCGATCCTCGCTTGCTGAGCGTTGATTCTGGACGTCTGATCCTGCATGGGCCGAGTATAAATACCCGATCACTCCCTTCGGGTTGACCTTTATGTTTCCCTACTTTTTGAACCCTACTTTCAAAATTCTCTCATCTTCCCTTGAGATTTTCTGAAACTTGAATATTTCTGAAGTCATGGCATCATCTTCTCGACCTACAGCTGATAACCCTCCATCTACATCTACATCATCCTTGCCTGGTTCACCAGACCTACCCCTCGCTGAAGCCCATATGCCAACATATACTGGCATAGTGAAGATTGAAGATGTCGATTACACATATCCATTCGCCCGACTGGTTCAGTTGAACAGGCCGGCGACCAGGGGATAGCTCTCAAACGCGCAGATTAGGGCTGCTCAGGTCCAGAAAGAGAAAATATTGAATGCGAAATTGGCCCTGAAAAATTTCGGGGAGGAGCTGATGGAGATGATTGACCGAGAAGAGCTCCGACAGTACCTGACGGCGACACCCCAAACTTTTCATCCACACATGGTAGCCGAGTTCTACGCTCGGGCCGTGATAGCTGACGACAGGAAGTCTTTCACAACTTCCGTTTTTGGTCACTTGATCACCTTCACCGCGGAATACCTCGCCAATCTCTTCGGACTGAGGAATGAAGGAGAAGAAGTGGCCACGTATCATCAGGATGATACGGTGGAATTCCGGAGGAGGTGGGCGCAGTGGAAGAAGCCAGAAGTCACCGCCTTCCGGACTGGCATGAAGAAGTCCGAGATGGAGGAGTACTGGCAAATGGTGTGCGATATTGTGGTTCGCATGCTACAATGCGAAGTCGGCTCGTACGCCGAGTTGAGCCTGCGGAAGTTCTCCGTGATGTGTGCCCTGGTGGATGGAGTTCAGGGCAACTGGGCCGAATTTTTCTTTGGCCGGTTGCTGGAGAATGTGGCGCGGAACATCATCGTGCCAACGGAAGGGAGATTTGCCCACGTCGTATCCTTCGGGCTGAGGATCAACCACATCCTGGAGATGGAATTGGGTGATGGCGTGGATCAGAGGGAACAGCTGGTTGGTTCCGACTTCATACCAGCCACGAAGGTGAAGCTGCCTCACCCAGATTACAAGAAGCCACGAAGGCTGAAAGGGAAGTCAGCAGTGGACCCTGCTGAGGTCGTTTCTGAGGAGGACTCAGAAGACCTGGGAGAGCAAGTCCCAGCTGTGGCTCTCCCACTGACTGAGGAGGCAAGGGCAGAGCTGAAGAGGAAGCTGGAGACGGAGTCTCTTTTCGACACCATGGAAGGCGCGGTGGCTGAGGCGACTGGTATCCACCCACGGGATGTACAACTAGTACCAATCACCAAGAAGCCATCCCACAAGAAGCCCAAGACTTCCCAGCACCAGCAGCCACCATCAGCTGTTGCATATGACCCTGAGTCTGGGAAGTTCTCCATCCCAGTCAAGAAGTCCGTCTTGGGACTGACTGAGGAGGAGACCCTCGAAAGGATGACTCGCAAGAGGAAGCGAATCCAGACCAGAGCTCAGAAGCTGGTGGAGCAGGCGAAGAAGGAGCAGCAAGCCTCCATAGTCAGGAAGAAGCAGGCCCAGGCAAGGCTGAAGGCCTTGGCCGACCAGCAGAAGAGAGAGGCGGAGCTGGCGGCCAGGGATGAGAGGTTTGCCAAGATCAAGGCAGAGACAGAGGCCAGGCGCCAGGCAGAGCTGGCAGAACAGATGAGACTGGCGGCCAAGGGCAAAGGAAAAGCGCTCGAAATCTCAAGTGCCGGCCGATCAGCACCAGCCCCACCAGGCGAGCTCCTACCTGAAGAAACCTTTGAACGCCTGCTGGTGATGGGTGCTGACGAAGACATTATGTCTATCGTGGACCAGTACCAGGAGAAAGAGGAAGCTACTGATGTCCCTCCACCCGTGCAAGGGGGTGGTGGAGGTGAGGACGTCCCACTGGCTGCGCAAGGGGAAGCCAGTGGAGGAGCTGCGAAAGACCCACTGGCCGCGCACGGGGGTGCCAGTGGAGGAGAAGAAGTGCGGGCAACCACCCCGGTACAACTGGCGAGCTTCTCGGATGTCAGTTCTGAATCCGAGGATGAAGAGGAACCAAGGGCTGAGGAGCCAGAGCAGGAGCCAGCTGCGGAGGTGGTTCATTACTCAATGGTGCAGAGGATGGAGCCAAGGGATCTGTTCCCAGACATTGATGATAAGGCTCGTCGTCCTGCCAGTCGCCCCCGATCCACAGATGCCTCGACATCTTCCGGGCGACCAGCAGCATTCTCTACACCACCAGCTAGGCGTGCACGAAATGAAAGGCGCCCTCATATGCTCTGCATCCAAGAGCATCAACTGGTTGATGAGGATACCTTCCAGGCTCAAGTGACAGGGGTGCACCGGTGGGAGCAGCGCGGGGAGATGGCATTTTATAATTCAAGAGTGCCAGAGCCATCTGCATTCAACATCATACCCTTCAACGGACTCCCACACCAGTCGGTATATGCCTCCAGAATCTCTGACTGGTGCCTGCCCCTGCAGCCAGTGGAATATTACAATTCCACCCTCTATGAGTATGCAGAGAACATCACGATGGAGGTGGAGAATGCCGTCAATGACGAAATGATATCCAGCTACCGAAGGCTCTGGAGGGTGGATCCGGACCTATGTCTGGAATTCCGGAGGTGGCGGATTTTTGATCGATGCCAGCGCCTGCTGACTGTGGAGAAGCGGGCGGTTCTCTATGCCAGGCTGGGTCTTGGCTACTGGAGAGCGGAGGAGGAGTGGGCTAATGTTTTCATGGGCACTGATCCTGAGTGCCCCCAGCAGCTGTCTACAAGGAGGATCAAGCGCCGCTTGCTGAAATTTGCAGAGTATAGGCAGCTGACTGGAAGCTCCGCCTCCCGCCACTGAAAAAGGTAAAGTTACCTTTCCTCCAGTTCCGAGTCACCAGTCGGGGGTACCAGCTGCCGTACGCGCTCCGACGCCTCAAAGTGCTGGTTACCCTCCCGAGGATCCCTCCCTACCATACTATCCTGTTCGACATGGCTGCCTGCGCCTTGCTGGTAGACCACATTGTGGAGGAGGATCCCTCTCGTGGTTTGTGGCTGACCCTTGCCGTCCCTCCTGTTCCTATTGTCTCGGGCGATCTCGTCCCTGATTCTATGGACTGGCAAGTGGTGGAATTCTCAGCCCCCACAGTTGTTTCTGAAGTCCAGCCAGCTCCAGCAGCAGTGCCAGTGGTGGAATCAGCTGAGGAGCCAGCAGTCGACATACAAGTAGAGGAGTCAGCAGCAGCTGATGTACCAGCAGAGGCACCAGCAGCAGCTGCAGTGCCAGCGGAGGAGCCAGCCCCGATGGAGATATCAACTGCATCTGAATCAGCAGCGGCTACTTCCGCAACTGATGTACCTTCCTCTTCCATTGAAGTATCAGCACAGCCAATCTCCGAGATCCATCCCCCTGCGCAGCTTCTTGCAATCATTGATGCCAGGATGGACCAGCGCTTCGCCAGCTTCCGAACCGAGATGACTCAACAGATGGAGTCAGTCACCGTTGGAGTGTCCTCCTTTTTGGCGCGGATCCAAGAGGGGGAAAGTGCGCGAGCACGTGCTGAGGCTGAGAGAGCCCGTCTTGCTGAAGAGGAGAGGAGGATTGCTGCTGAGGAAAGGGAGAAGAGCAGACAAGATATGGCAGCGCTCACTGAGATCCTGAGGTCCTTAACCAGCAGAACTCAATCACCAGGATCATCTTCTCAGCCATAGTCTAGCTTCTTCATTTTATTGTAAGTATTTGTATCTCTAGACTAGTCAGTTTTCTATCCTGTACTTGTAACTGCAACATATTAATGGATTGATTACTGACAAGTTGATGACAATTCCTCATTGTCCAACAAATTGTCTAAGTATTTACTTACCAGCTGAACTTACACTTCCAGTGTAATCAGCACCAGCACTCGTATCACACACTTTAAATCTTTTTGCTCTGATCTCAATTCTCATATTTTAAACGAGCAATATCCCTCTTTGTTTGAGGGGGAAGACTTTTTAGTTAGAGCTGATGTAAGGAAGTGGTTTCATGGGTTTAGATCTGATAGGCTTAATTGTAAAACCCTGAAATTTTCTGTAACTTTCCTCATCAGCTGAGTGCTCGCTGGTTAGGCTTTGATCGCACCAAAAAGGGGGAAATTGTTGGGAAATTTGGCTAAGTTTCCTCTCCCCAGTAGCTACTTGTTTAGATTCTAGTTTGGTGTTTTGGTGGATCAAATCCTAAGTCCTACCAGCGTCAGTTGTCTCTAGATAGCTCTAGATCTCAAATGTAAAGTCTTGTTTAGGTCTTTTGAGTTGTAAGTCGCAGCTGATCAAGACTCATACTGGCTACTGTTCACCAGCATGAGATGTACTTACCAGTTGAAAGAAGTCTCACCAGCAAGCGATTGACAAGACTCATGCTGGCACTGTTCACAAGCATGAGAAGAGCTACTGGCTGGTCACTGTTCACCAGTTGGGAAGGTTTTCATCAGCAGGCGGCTGACAAAACTCACCAGCAGAATAGGTGTTCTCACTGACACTGTTCACCAGCGGTGAAGCCACCAGTCATGGGAGATTCCAAGAGTTAACATCAGACAGATTGGTAGACTTAGATTGTGCGAACGCAAGTCACCAGCAGAGACTTGCCAGCACAAAGATCACCAGCATGTTCTACCAGTCGGATGTTACCAGCAGAATTCAAGATTCGCTCTCCCAGAGTCTTAGAGACAAAAAGAAGATTCGTCTGAGGAATAAACTGACAAAGTATGACTTTTAAGGGAGGATACTTTAAAGTCTATCAGTTCAAGACACCAGTTCCGATTCCTCGTACTGACGAATAGTGCCGTTCTGACATAAAGAGATCAATGTCAGATAAAGTGGACAAAAGCATGGCGCTTTCCGGAAATTCCTACCTGCCGCCGTCAGAAGGACATGCGAGGACAGAGACCTTTTCCGGATGAGTCCAAACGGCTAGAAATTTGAATGGGATCCCGCGTCTATAAATACCTGGGATCCATCAACATTCAATACTCTTCACCTACCGAAAGACTGAAAATTTATTACGCTCAAGCAAGCAAGCAAAACTTTCGAGGCTTTACTTAAAGCTTTTCCGTGTGTTGATTTATTCAAACACGAGACTTCAAGCTTCCAGCTTGTAAGTTACAGATCTCGTTGGTGTTCTTTCTCTTCTGAGGAAGTTCACAGCAGCTCTTGTGCCAGCCAGCACCTGAGTTATTACGGGCTTTTGCCGTATTAAGAAGATACGTTCTTGGGAGAACTAAACACCCACGCAGTCAGCTAAGGAGGTTGAAGTGACGTGCTCGCACTCCACCAGCTGAACAGAGTTGAAGAAGGAATCAAGACCGGGAGCGGTTGATCTAGCGAAGTGGTGGACAAGGGTCGCACCAGCTAGAGATAGATCGTAGGCAACTTGTACCTGATTACTCTATAGTGAATTTCCAGTGCTACGACTGGAGAGTGGACGTAGATCAGTTGATCGAACCACTATAAATCCTTTGTCGTTTATCTGTTTTCTGCATTTCATATTGATTTAAAACCCAGCACCCAAGTGCTGGTGTATATCTGAAAACTGATATAACTGTGCAAACAAGGCTAAAAATATTCAAAGTCTTGAGCTACCAGCTGACGAGCCAGTCGCCAGTCAGCTGAGTACTCAGAGTGCCAGTTGACTTACCAGCTGACAAGGTCCCAGACAGCTGAGTAACCAGCAGAGCGCAAGAAATGATTTAACACAGTTTCCGCTGCCAAGTTATACCCTGATAATCCGGGACCAACAATAGGCTTGTTCTTCCAAGATCCCATTCAAAAAGGCGCTTTTAACGTCCATTTGATATAGGGAGAAATCAGCAGCACAAGCAATGGCAATAAGAAGTCGGATTGACTCTAACCGTGCCACAGGTGCAAATGTCTCGTCAAAGTCAATGTCTTCAACCTGCGTATAGCCCTGAGCAACCAACCTTAACTTATTTCTCACCACATTCCCTTTTTCATCAGTTTTGTTCTTGAAAATCCATTTAGTTCCAATTACATTCTTATCTTCCGGCCTTGGAACTAACTCCCACACATCATTGTGTTTGAATTGACTCAGCTCCTCTTGCATGGACTTAATCCAAAATTCATCTGCAAGAGCTTCTTTGACAGTTTTTGGTTCGGTTAGAGATAAATAACACATAGAGTGTAAGAGATTAAACCTTGTGGACAAACACACCGATCTGACCATCTCTCGATAATTTACTGGATCCTTCTTCCTAGTTTGAACTCCTCCTGACAAGCTCCCAATTACCTGAGATGTGGGATGATCTTTCCTTATCTTCAGAGGCGGATCTCTTTTATCACCGTTTTACACCGGTGTGTCAGAGTGGTCATCCATGTCAGAGTCAGGACCAACTTGGTGAGTGGGTGACTGATCACTGTTTGAGGGTTCTCCAGCACTTTCAATGAGATGAGATGCATCCAATTCATCCTTCTTCTCCAGTAGTGATCCAGACTCGTCAAACACCACATTGACTGACTCCTGAATTGTGTGAGTGTCAAGGTTGTACACTCGGTAAGCTCGGTTGTTGCTTGCATGCCCAAGAAATAGGGCTTTACTGCTTCTTGTGTCCAGTTTGGTTAGGTATTCCCTGTCATTTAAAACATAGCAAAGACAACCAAAGACATGTAAGTACTTCAGGTTTGGTTTCTTACCATTCAGGATCTCATATGGGGTTGTCTTTGTTCCAGGGCGAAGATAAACTCTATTGATCAAGTGGCAGGCAGTGTTGACAGCTTTAGCCCATAGTCGTTTAGATAAGCTCTTTGAGTTTAACATTACCCGCACCATTTCTTGAAGCGTTCGGTTCTTTCTTTCCACAACTCCATTTTGTTGGGGTGTCTTGGGTGCTGAGAATTCATGAGAAATTCCCTTTCTTTCACAAAACTGGCTGAAACTTTCATTTTCGAATTCTCTACCATGGTCTGTTCTGATCCATATGACACTGGAGTGATAAAGTTTTTTGAACTTCTTGTACAACTTTTTGAAGTGATCAAAGGCTTCAGATTTCTCTCTTAAGAATTCAACCCATGTGAATCTAGAGAAATCATCAGTGCACACCAAAACATATTTCCTTCGACCTATACTTTAAACTTCAATAGGTCCCATCAAGTCCATGTGAAGTAATTCAAAGCATGTGCTAGTGTTAACAGAATCAGTGACAGGATGAGATGCACGGGTTTGTTTACCTTTTGTGCATGAATCGCATACCTTATAAGAATTGAACTTCAAGTCTGGAACACCTTTGACTGCATCAGCTTTAAGAAGCCTTTGAATGCAATGGGTACTTGCATGTCCCATTTTCTGGTGCCACAATTCAGCTTCATCAGGCTTTGACACAAGGCATCTTCCTTCTTGTTCAGCTTGATAGCAGTTATTTGAGGATCGACTGCCAAACATAACATATATGTTAGCTTTATGATGTACCTCATAGACATCCTTGTCGAACTTGACAACCATCCCATCGTCGCATAGCTGACTTATGCTTATCAAATTTGCAGTGAGACCTTCCACATACAACACGTGCTGGAGTTTTGGAAAGTCTGGTACATTCAATGTTCCCTTTCCTGAAATTCTTCCTTTAGCTCCTCCTCCATATGTTACTGAGCCTCCACAGATTTCAGAAAAGTTTGACAGACATGATCGATCACCCGTCATATGTCTGGAACAGCCACTGTCAAAGTACCATGTACCTGCAATGTTAGTTTTTAAAGAAGTATAAACAACAAAACAACTTGAACCTGTTTTCTAGTTTTCATCAGCAATTCTTTTCCTACAGAAAGGCTTGATGTGACCTGCCTTGTTACAATAATGACAAACATACTTCTTTGACTTTTCCTTTTCATTTGACACTCTAGTGTCAGACTCCCCTTTTGTGAATTTGATCATATTCTGGGGGTCAAATGGACTAGAACTTAAGGTTGTTTCCTCGTCATACCCAAGTCCACATCCATTCGATGTCTTTGTGGCAAGAATCTCATCAAGAGTGTCACGTCCACGATTGATTTTGTCAAAGACTGAATCAACTTCCTTCAGCTTTTCCTTGAAATGGTTGACATCTTTGTCCCTTCGAGTGAGAAGGGCTTCCAATCTCGTAAGCTGACTTCTCAAGGACTGATTCTCCTCTTTAAGCCTTTCAATCTCCCGAGTTTGCTCCTCACATCTTTTATCAACGATGTTGAACATCTCACTGATTTTATCCATCTCTTTGAGAGTAGTGACATAGTTTCTTTCTTCCTCATTGACTTGACCTGAAACACACTCAGACATTGACACATCAGAGTTAGATAAATAATACCAATTGTTTGAATCTCCACATGGCATGATAGCAGAATCATTTTCATCTTCCTTTGTCTCAGACTCTTCTGTGTTGTCCACCTCCATCAGATCATCTTCATTAAGTTCCTCAATCCTCACATATAACACCACTTTCTCATCCTCATCCTCATCAGTGTCAGAGTCGTCACTGAGAGTGGTGCTAAAGTTTAGCTTCCTTCTTCTTAGAACAGTTGGACATTCATTAGCAAAATGACCCATTCCAAAACACCCATGACACTTGACATTATCATACGTAGAGTTTTCTGAAAAATGATTAATACCATTTTTGGAGTACTTATCACTTTTGCGAGAAGAGGTGGCAGAGTTACTCGAGGCACTAAAAGGAATTGAGGTTGAAGTCTTGAATTTTCTTGAGCTGGAGTCATTCTTTCCTTTCTTCATGGATCTCATGAATTTGTTGAACTTTTTCACCAGAAGCACCAGATTTGTATGTTCTTCATCTAGCAGTTCATCATCTGACACCTCAGGATCAAACTTTGGGGCCTTTGACACACTTTCGGCAGCTTCTTTTCCGGCATGAAGTGCAATGCTTTTGCCCCTGTAAACCTGCTTTTGTTCATTCAAATTCATTTCAAACGTGGTAAGTATGCTTACCAGTTCACCAATCTCCAGCTTTTCGAAATCTTTGGCTTCTTCAATGGCAGAAATTTTGTAGTTGAATCTTTCAGGTAGTGATCTCAGCATCTTGCTTACAAGTCTTTCATTGCTTAAGGGGTCTTCAAGAGCGAGAGCATCATTTTCCATGGCCACCATCTTTTCAAAATATTCAGTAATTGTTTCGTCCTCGGACATGCGAAGATTCTCAAATTTTGTAGTGAGAAGTCTCATTTTGGTCTTTCGAACACTAGCTGACCCTTCGCATTTGGCTTGTAGAATAAGACAGGCTTCCCTTGCTTGCAGGCAGCTTGAAATTAACCTGGCACACCCAACATCAACAGACATAAAAATTGCATTAAGAGCTTTGGCATTGCAGTTTGACAACACACGTTCTTCATTCGTCCATTGTCCTTCTTCTTTTGGAACCGTGATTGTTTTTGTAGCATCTTCAGGATCTGGAATTTCCTCCTTCGGGGGTGTCCATCCTTCCAGCAATGCTGCCCAAGCTCACTCATCAACAGCTTTGATGTAAATTCTCATACGGGTTTTCCACATGTTGTAGTTGGTCCCGTTGCAATCCAGAATGGGAGGGCGGCATGGCATAGTTGACAAATCCATTGTGAAAAACTGCAGTCAGGAACAAAATACTTAGTCCGTCAAGTAGAGGCTCATGATGCCAATTGATAAAATTTAGTGCCCGAGTTTAACACAATGGTGTCAAAGAAAACGTACACAAAATGTTTGACACGCAATTGTCAAAGTATTTAGTACAAAAATTAATGAAAGAGTTTGACACAGCGGAATTAATTTGTCGAGGGTTTATAGAATACAAACCCCTGGGAGCCACAAGGCAAAACAGTTTTCACTATTCAAAACAAAGTTTTTACAAGTGAAGAACAAAATACTAAACAAGATAGAAATTCTTCTAAGTTCACTCCTTAGAATAGTTTCTACGAAATCAATCACACACAAAAATACACGATACAACTTAACTGCTCCTCCACCGTAGGATTCACTCTCCGGAGATGGATTCCACAACTTGATTGTAGACTTCGTGCACTTGATGAATGATTGGAGAACGATTCAGCCTAGAGAGCTCGTATGGATGTGTGTCTAACCTCTACGTCTCTAGTCTTCTTCGTCTTCAATTTATTGAACTTGAAGCACTCGTACATGTCTTCCGCTACTTGGCAATGGATCGTGTCCTCTTCCACTTCCTTTACCTGGTCATGCCACAAAACACAACGTCCACAAACTCACGTGGAGGTTAATAAGTAAGTGGAGGTGCTCCCTATTATTTAGGAATAAGAATAAATAAGAAAATATAATTAAATATAGTTAATAACAATAATATAGTTGTTCCCTAATATTTAGGACCTGCAAAAACGTAACTAAACAGATATATATAAGATTCCTATAAAATAGGAGTTAGTTGTAACAAACAGATTCGGAAGTCTAACATGAGAGTGTCAAAGTTAAACAAAACCTGTCAAAGTTAAAACAGACTCGGATAAGATTAACACCAAAGTGTCAATGAGGGGAAAGTTTGACAACGTTGTGTCAAACTTACTAATTCGACACTTCACATGTTTGTGCTCCTGCATTTGGTCAGTTAAGTTCATTTCAAAAGTTGTGAGGATACTTACCAGTTCAGCAATTTCCAAGGCATCAACATTTTGAGCTTATTCAATGGCAGAAATCTTGATGTTGAACCTTTCCGGAAGAGACCTCAACATCTTACTCACTTGCCTCTCATTGCTAATTGGTTCTCCCAATGCTTGAGCTTGATTAGCCATGGCCGCCATTCTCTCATAGTAAGTGGAGATAGTTTCTTCCTCAGCCATTCGCAAATTCTCAAATTTTGTTGTAAGAAGTCTCATCCTTGTTCTTCTAACGCTGGTTGTTCCTTCACACTTCCCTTGCAGGATAAGCCACGCATCCCTGGCTTCAGAGCAGCTTGAAATTAACCTGAAACACGGCACATCTAGGGGTGTAATCGAACCGAGTTGAGTCGAGTAGTGTTGTGCTCAAGTTTGACTCATTTAGTTTCGAGTCGAGCTTCGAGCTTTTTAATCGATTACTTTGATGTTCACGAACGTTATCGAGCTTTTATCGAGCCTAAACGAACTTTCTAAATTTAGAATATATTTAAGATTTTCATTATTATTTTGAAAAAAAGGTTATTTATTTCAAAAAATATATATCATATTCATGCTCAAATTCTAAATATTTTTCATTATTAGATAGATTTATCATTATTGTTACTCTTAAATTATGAAAATATTGTTTTTATAAAAGTAATTATTTTATATTTCTTACTAATTTTAGCTAACGAGCCTGCTCACGAGCTCACGAGTCGAATACTATGATGCTCAAGTTTAGTTCATTTAATAAACGAGCTTTACTAAACAAACTCGAACGAATTTTTATCGAGTCGAGATCCGAGTAACTCACGAACAGTTTGGTTCATTTACACCCCTAGGCACATCTACAGACACAAAAATTGCATTAAGTGCTTTTGAGTTACAGTTCGACACCAGTCGTTCCTCGGTCATCCATTGTCCTTCTGGTTTAGCTACTGCAATTGTTTTAATTGCATCTTCTGGATCTGGAATTTCCATCCTTGGCGTTGTCCAGCCATCCAGAACTGCAACCCACGATCTTTCATCAATTGACTTGATATACATTCTCATCCGTGATTTCCACAAAGCGTAGTTGCTTCCATCACTCTCTAGAACCGGAGGTCGGCATGCTACACTTGAGCTATCCATTAATGGTAAACTGCAATCAGGAACAAATACTTGGTCCTTCAAGTAGAGGCTCTGGGTACCAATTGAAAGAATTTAGTGCCTGGTTTACAAAAAATGTTAAGGTGTTAGAGTTAGAGTTTAAAAGTTTGACACAGCGGAATTAAAATTTTCACGGGTTTATTTCTAAACCCATGAGTGCCTCACGGCAGAAATGGCTTCACTATGAAATTCAGAATTACACAGTAAAACGAAATTACAAAAATAATACTCCCTCTGTCCCATTGAAGTAGTCCCATTTCCCATTTTTGTTTGTCCCATAAATTAGTCTCATTTTCCTAAAATGGCAAATTTTTTCACACTCACCAATAAAATATTAATTTCACTACACTCACAACTCTTAATCTGCGTGCCGAAAAGAAATGAGACTACTCTAATGGGACGGAGGGAGTATTGAATTTCTTCTTGGTTCACTCCCTTGAAGAAATTCAACAAATACTCACAAATAATTCAACACAAACAATTCTAACAGCTCATCTACCGTAGGATTCACTCTCTGGAGATAGATTCCACCTTAGACTTGTTGGACTTGTGCTGAAAGAATTCGTGAGGGTAGAGATTCGAATGCCTTGAAGAAGTTCGCACAAAATGCTCTTACTCAATCCTTGTTGCTCAACCACTTCAATCTTCGAATCTCCTATTTATTTCACCTACTTGGAGCGCACGTTCTCATAGGCCACGCTTTCAGTCATGGCCTCAAACACAGTCCACGTCCACCTGCATTGTAGCACGATCTACAAGCTCCACTAAGCTCACGTACGGTGGTTTAAGATGTGGAGGCACTCCCCTTTATTTTCCTAAAAGAAAAAAAAAATAGAAAATAATAGTAATATACAGTTAGTAACAACAATATACACGATCCCAGATATTTAGGGTCTTATGAAAACAGAAATTAGGGTTTAGATACGCAACCCTAAAAATTAGGGAACGGTTATAACTACCTATTTACAGAATGGAAGAATAAGTTTAACACAAGGGTATCAAAGTGTTAATGTTAGACTTTGGAAAAGTCTAACACTGACACCAACAAAATCTACTTAATATAATGAAGTAATTTGTTCATTGTAATGCTCTATTTCCTAGAAATTAAATGATTTCCGTGTGCCTTTAGTTTTAACAATATTCAGAGGGTGAATATCAATCATCTCAACTTTACGATGCCTTTTGCAATTTTATTACTTCGATATAATCTTTTGCCTACATATATAGTTTTTAAATGTACCAACTTCATTATTGAGATTTATTTACATCATTATAGGAACTTTTTAAGTTCTTTATAACTATTTTTTATAGATCATTATACAAAATAAATACGAACAACAATGAATATATTGAAAAGGTATTTGTAATGAACCTTTCAAACCATAATAATGAACCTAAAAATTATGAATAATGAACTATAAATCAAATATAAAAACATAAAAATCATGTTTACTGAGAGAGAATAGTGCATAAAAAAGAAATAACACAAATTTGCTAGAAATATTGTTCTAGTAAGATTCACCAAACTCCACCAGTGTGGCCGTCTCCCCCTGTTGCCATTGCCGCCATCTCCACTGTTGTCGCCGTAGCAACACCGTGACCTCTCACCCTCCATCTCCAGTTTGTTTTAATTCCCCCACAACCCGAATCATGCCCAAACTCACCTCTCTGTGTTCTCCAAAAAAGTTAGCAATACCTTGATCTCTCACCCTTTCTCTCTGCCAAAATCAATTCTCCGCTGTCGATAAGTTCAATTTTTTTCAAACGAAAGTATGAATTATTATTCTAAAATTTTTCATTGTAAATATTTGTTTGCAATGAGAATGTAAGTGAATATAGGAACCTTCCAAATTCATATAGATAAGATATAACACTGCAATTTTTTGTGACTGAATTGCCCCTCATTAATTAAAAAAAGTAAACATGCCACATGTCATTCTATTAGCGGTCGGATGAAACAAATCAACGGTAAGAATATAGGACACAGTTCATTCACAATATTTAGTTCAGATTTGAACGCAACTCTCTCTCTCTCTTTATACATATATATACATATATATATATATATATATATATAGAGTTGTAATCATATGTGAACCACTTCCCAGATGAGAGATAAGAACTAATTTGATCCATAGATTTTCTGATTTTAAAGGCTTTGATTAAATCCTATATTTAGTTTTTATTATTTTATTTACCATATTTAATCAAATAAGAGGGTATTATAGGAATAAAAATTTTGCAGTTGGAATATTACCATAACTGATTCCTAATTTTACTCCATCATAATCTCCATATTCTAAAACCTACGTGAGACTCCCAACATTTCTACCAGACCCCATCTCCATTTTCTTCCCTCCTAAGCCTCGTGAATGAACAACACCCAAGCGTTTCTACCATTTCTTCCCTAATCTTCACGCCTTTGCACCCTGCGGCGAGGAGCAGCAGCACCACCCTCATCATTCGGCTCCTTCTTCATCTCAGAGCTTTCTTCTAAACCCTCACCAACATCTGATTTTTTCATCTCCGCCTTTACGTTAGCCCGAGTTTTCAACAAAGGTTTTGAGTCAAGAATTAGACCCTTAAGATGAACTTCAACAAAATCGAGAAGATGAAACTTACAGGCTTCTTTTTGAATTTTTTTAATATTAATTATTTTTCAAAACTTTTTAGTTTTGAATTATGGCAGATTTTACGCCTATAAATGTGCAGTATAACGATATAATAGTTGCAGTACTCTGTAATTTGAATTCACATAAAAAGTTTTGTTAATATTAATTATTTTTCAAAAAAATTTCTATTTTGAATTATTGCAGATTTTACGCCTGTAAATGTGCAGTATAACGATATAATAGTTGCAGTACTCTGCTAATTCAAATTCACATAAAGAGTTTTTTAATATTAATTATTTACAAAACTTTCTCTATTTTGAATTATTGTAGATTTTACGCCTGTAAATGTGCAGTATAACAATATAATAGTTGCAGTACTCTACTAATTCGAATTTACATAAAGAGTTCCTTCTTTCTAACGTAAACGAAAATTATTATTGTGTAGAAATATGCATTTTTTATGCATGTATATTTGCATTTTTATATATAAATAATTATAGGATTGTTCATGCTTTAAATTGTATAAAAAATGTATTTTATTGATAAAAAAGTCAACTTTTTATTTATTAACCTTTTAAATTTCTTAAAACTTGAAATCATGAAGAAAATGAAAATTAATTTTGAGATGCGATAATTTAGAGATACAATCCCATAAAACTAGGAAGGAAGTAGAAGTTAATTTTAAAATATAGTATTTTAGGAATGAAATCCCACAAAATTAGGGAAAAAATCGTGCATATATAATTCTAGTCACAAAAAGAAACCCACCAAATACTGCAACTTTTTCTTCAACAAACTGCAACATTTATCTTAAAATAATGCAACTTTTTTTATTACGGAATAATGTGGTAGCTAGGTTAAAAATTTTAAAACCGTCAATCATGCAACCACATCCCATTAAATTCGGTAGGAAAATATGTGGGAATATTTAATTTAATGTATAAAGACACTAATATCCTTATATGGCAAATTTTTAACTCTTTTGTTGCATCGAATTTTTTTTAAAAAAAGAAATGATCTTGTGAATCATATTCACAGTTCGTCGAACCTCGGGCGGATCCGAGACTGGCACCTTGTTGGCGCCAGTGGCAGGATTCTTCCCCTTGTCATTATCTCTGCGCCACGCGTTGTTCTTGTTCTTTTTCCCTTAGGAATTCTTTAAGATGCCCCAAATCTAGAAGCCTCTGTATTTCTCGCAAGAAATCCCTGCACTGAATCGTAGTGTGGCCATAGCTATGGTGGAAAGCGCAGAACCCCTGAGGATTCTGTCCAACGCTCAACACATTTTTTGGCCATTTGACCAAATCACCCATCCTCTCCATTTCTCGCACGATGACTATTGGATTGACATTTAATCCATACAGTGGAGACTGCTTGGCTGCGCTTAGTTGTCCAACGGGCCTCCTTTCCGTATTTCGCTGGTATGGCTGGAAGTGTGTCGCTGCACGTGAACCGCTTCCTTTTTCACTTCGGTCGGGTGCCTTCCCTCTTTCTCTTTGATCAAGGTTCACCTCCTCGATTTCCCTCCGAAGCTGAACCTCCGCCTTAGCCAGGACCTCTACAAATGTCTAGCAGGGATACTCGACGAGCTTCCAGAAGAGGCGTGAATTGGGCGGGAGTCCGTTCTTGAATGCGGCCACGGCGGTTTCCTCTGAGCAGTTTGGTATAGTGACTTTGAGCTCGTTAAACCGCTTCAGGTATTCTTGAAGTGACTCCCCTTCACGTTGTACTACTTGATAGAGATCGTCGGATCGTTTGGGAGCTCGTCGGTTGGAGAAAAATTGCTCGACGAATCGTCGATGGAACTCGGGGAATGAAGCTATGCTGCCGTTCGGGACATGCATAAACCACTGCTAGCGGGCCCCTCGAGGCACGCGGCGAAGCTTTTACACATACACGCCTCTTTCACTTCTACCGGAATGGAGGCTGTGTGCATCTTGAATCTATAAAGTGTTATGAATTCTTCGGGATCCGTGGTTCCGTCATAGGGCTTGATTGTCGGGACCACGAATCTGGACAGGATTTTCGTGCCGGCTATGTTGCGTGCGAACGGCGAGTCGTTGTATCCTCGGGGTGTTATCGTGGGGGGCGGGATTGGTGCACCCGGGATAGTGGCGCACAATTTCGCCATATCGTTGAGTTTTCTCTCCAGTGCGGCTATCTTTTCGTTCTCCCGACTATTTCCTGAGCTTGAGCGAGTGGCTCGGGAGGAACGTCGGGTGTTCTGTGACCTGGTCACGGAACGAGAGTGACCCTATCGGGAATCAGCATTCCCGGTGTGACTTTCCCGCTTGCTATACTGGTCGTAAAACTGAGCAAGTTGTCCCCGAAGCCGATTTGCCTCCAACGTGGTCCGACGGTTCTCCTCCCTTAGCAAGTCCATTTCCTCCTGCATCCTTTTCATGTTTCGCTCGAACTCTGCTATCCTCTGCTCCTCTGATGGTTGCGATTCATGCTGGTTGTTGTTGCTCATCCTTATTCCCTTTCGCAAATTCCCACAAACGGCGCCAATTGTTTATGCTCGGATTTTTGTTTCTGAGAATGGATCTTTTTGGAAGGTACTCGAGATGAACTATTTGTATTGTTTCTCAAAAATAAAAATGTGCGAACCCCCACTTCTTTTTTCCTCCCCTACTTATTACACGATTACATTCAATTTACATCATTAATGGTCAATAATGAGCCAAATAACGGTTGGGATACTAGGAGGCAGGCGATCCGCTCCCCTGGTATGGTTGTGGTGTCCGTGAGAATCCGCAGCGAAGATCAATCGCCGGTTGGTTCGTCGAGCTGGGCTCCTACGGACTACATAGAGGAGGCGTCGGCCGATGGGCTACCCTTAGGAGCTCGGAAATAGGGCTTCGAGGCTCAACACGTTCATACAATTAATCAATGATCCAGATTAGGTCTTATTTCACATCTAAAAGGTGGTTGCTATATATATATATATATATATATATGGATGCATTATATGGTTACTCATCTTCCCTATGTTATATGAGGCCAAATTCATAGGGATGCATTATATGGTTACTCATCTTCCCTATGTTATATGAGGCCAAATTCCAACCATTGGATTTGAATTTGGACAATCTTGATTTAATTTGAAAATTAAAAATTTCGGTGCATTATTTAATGAAACATACTACATTATTTGGGTATAATAGTAATTTTGATACCAATAATTACGTGAAACATGGACATCCCTCAAAATTGCCTTTTTCTCTCTCCTCTAAAATTTTTATAAAATTTTAAATAATCATAACTCACTCAATTGAAATTATTTTCCACGTATTATATATCAAATTAAAGATAATTTAATTATCTTCCAAACGAAATCCCTATTACATATGTTTGAAATAATATATTCGTCGTAAAACTAAATAATGTAATAGCATAAACTAAATAATGTAACATAATACAAAGGATAATGTAATGATATATTTAAAAGTGCTATAATATTAATTAGGTAATAAGAAGAATTAGATCATGCAAATCGATGAACATACATAATGCAGCATAATATGAAGAATAATGTAATGACATATTATGTTGCATTATCTGTATTCATCGCGCATTATCTAACTCTACTTATTAATATTACAGTATTACATTATCCTTTGTAATATGTTACATTATTTAGTTTTAGTTATTACATTATTTAGTTTTACTACGGTTATCTTATTCCGAACATATGCAATACAAATTTTGTTTGAAATGTAATTAAATTATCTTTGATTTGATATATAATGTGCTATGATAAATATGTTGCATTATTTGTTTACAATTTCAATATTATAATAAAACCTGGAGTCATATTTAAAAAATAAAAGAAAAATACGCTACAAAAGATAATGTAGTATATAAAGAATAAATAATGTATCAACTATCATACAAATAATGTAACATCTACATTGGTCGGCTGACAGTCTCCAATAAATTGCACCACCGTGCATCACAGATACCCAAAACCACCACTAACTGTTGGCTGCGAAAATACTGACGAAGACCAGCCAAAATAGATGCCGACGAAGAGAAAAATAGCTGAAGTTGGATTATTGAAGGAGAACCATCTCAAGATCGAGAAAGTTTTCTGCATATATTCCATCACCATCGTATTCCAACTCACACAATCCCTTTCAGGCATTCTATCGAACAGTTTCTTCGCGACTTTCGTCATCCCCAGATTCATGTACCCAGAAAGTTTGTTATTCCAATACAAATTTCTCACACGCAAAGAGAGAGAGAGAGAGAGAGCAAATGGATGAGAAGAGAGAGATGTCTTTTTTGTGATTACTAAATAACTCTTAATAATGATTAACAATGAAATTAAAATTATTAATGAATAATTCAAGTTTAAATGTGGGCCACATGATTTAAAAAATTAAGAGTTGAGATTTGGTCTCATATAACATATGGGAGGTTGGTAACATATGA
>JAPKLW010005658.1:0-20074 GCA_026898455.1 Plectranthus barbatus | reverse complement strand
TATCTAGAAGGAAATAAAGCAAAAACTTGAAAATAATTAAAAATAACTTAATTAAAACAACTCGAATTTCTTCAATTAAACTTCTTCTTTCAGGCCACCGGGATCTCCATCAACTTGCCCTTTAGCATGAGCGGACAAGAAAGGTCAGTAGGGGTTGGCTTCTTTCTTGTCTGCGGAATCATATCAGTAGGCAACAATGACTCACCCCTGTCAAGCTTTGACTTGTGGAAATACATCTCGATGAACCTGCTGATCTTCAGCCCAAAGTTCACATTAGATGTGAAGATCCCATCCTTCTTGATCTTCAAGTTTTTCTTGGCGTGGTCCAACCAACGCTCAAAGAAAAACCCTGCCCAATTACCATTAATCCCATCAACCAATGCCATCATCACAACATATTTCTTCGCAGATAGTTCCGAATACAAGCTCGCGTTGCATTGGAACATTTTAATCACAAGTTCTGCCAGAACTCGGTACTCATCCTGAAACTGATTAATCGGAATAGCTACCTTCCAGGAGATATCTTTGCTTAGGTCGGGCTTCCTCCAAAGATTCCATCAAGCCTTCATCCCATCTATGTCGTTAACCTTGTAACTAGCAACACGCTCTCCGGAGTTTGGAAGTCCGAAGTTCTTTGCAAGAACCTTGGCACTCACCCTAATGATCGTGCCAAAAAACAGAGGTCTTAAAAGACTTCTGATTCTCCTCCGCTATCACAGCCCTCATGTAAAATTCAGAAACCATATGAGGGTGAAACCTCAATGGTTCAACAAACAAATATTCAAGGACCTGCTCCTTAGCTAGGGTGTCCATCACCCAGATTGGAAGTTGAGAGGCGACAAGTGGTGTATAAAGGATGCGATCCTTCATAATCTGTGTGGCCCTCCTCTGAGAATTTGTAAGGCCTGACTGCTCCTTCTTCCTCGCGAGCGTAACCAGCTGCGCATACGAGATCTCATATTCTACATCTTTTTTCTTAACAATCCCAGTAAATTTAGGAAAATGTCGTTCATGAAGGGGTGAAACAACAATAGAAGCTTGGGTGGTGAATTCAATAGTTGAATCCGACATTTGGGATTGTGCAGGGGACTCGGGGTTGGTAGACATTTTTGAGAGAATCGGGAGAATTTTGAGAGTGTTTGGAAGCTTAGAAATCTAGCGATTCAAAGATTCAGAGTTCAGAAGGTTTGCAAATTCGACGTAGTGTGATTTAAATACCTTCTGAGTGCTAGATCTGATGGTTGGGGGTCGACCTCTTCAGATTCAATCGATGGTTCATAAATTGCGAGACTCTTCATATGGACTCCCATGCCCCTATGAACTTGAGTACTTGTGACGTGTTGACTCCTGGATTGATGCAGTTAGTTGCACGCATTAAATGCATCGTGTCACATACACTTAGTGGGTTTGAAATTCAAAAAGTTCACGCTTTGACTTTTTGAGATTGCTGAGAGCTTGGAGTCAGCAATCTGCTAGCGTTGGGATCCATAGCAAGTGCATAAGCTGCTAAGATCTTGGACTCAACATTCAATTCCTAGCATCTATAAATTGACTGCTGACGGCACGGACTTAGCAATCAATCTCTAGCAACCGTCTATACCACTTATTGCTACTTGCTGAATATTATAACGTAGCATTCTGACGAAATGCTGAGAGCTTGGAGTCAACATTCGACATCTAACAAACGTCTCATCCACTTGTTATAATATTACACTCCTTAGGAACTGCTGAGAGCTTGGACTCAACTTTCCTCTGCACCGAACCACTTGTGGCATATTACATAGTGTAATATCACACTACTTAGGATCTGCTGGGAGCTGGGACTCAGCATCCACTTGCTCAGCAACCATATCTTAGCAACAAAGATTCAGCATCTAAAAAATGTAGGCTAGGATACGTTTCTCTCCATCATCTCCGAAAATCCCAGAAATCTAGAAAGAATGAGAGTTTGAACTCATTCATCCCCATCCTTTTCTAATTCCATGAGGCCCAACTTCAGACATAATTCTTTAAATCTGGCCTCAGCAAGCGGCTTAGTGAAGATATCAACAAGCTGATCTTCTGTGCATATGTATTGAACATCGATATCTTTATTTTCTTGGTGATCTCTTATGAAGTGATGTCGGATGTCAATATGCTAAGTCTTGGAATGATGAACAGGATTCTTTGTAATGCACCTAGCACTGTTGTTGTTGCAGTAGATCGACACGCATTCTGGAGCAATATCATAATCTTGTAATTGCTGCCGAATCCACAAGACTTGCGCACAACTTGCGGCTGCTACATATTCTGATTTGGTTGTAGACGTCGCCCCTGAGTGTTGCTTCTTGCTAAACCAACTTATTAGCTTATGTCCAAGGAATTGGCAGGTGCCACTTGTGCTCTTCCGATCGATCTTGCACCGTTCAAAGTCTAAGTCTGAATAACCACTAAGTGCTAGCCCATCAGACCTTGGGTACCAAATTCTTAGACTTTCGGTGCACTTGAGGTATCGGATTATCCTCTTAGCAGTATCCAAATACGACTTTTTGGGATTTGCTTGATATCTCGTGCAAACTACTACGATATATGAAATATCTCGTCTGCTAGCTGTTAGATAAATCAAGGATCCGATAATACCTCTATAAAGAGTAGGATTCACAGGTTGTCCTCCTTCATGAAAGGAAATCTGGCAGCTCATGCTTATGGGAATCCTTAAGCTCTTCGTCTTCTCTGGACTATACTTAGCAATGAGATCTCTTGTATACTTCCTCTGATGGATAAAGACCCCTTCACTCGATTGCTAAACTTGAAGTCCCAGAAAATAAGACATCTTCCCCATCATACTTATTTGGAAATTACTTTGCATTAGCTCTGAGAACTTCTCACATCGACATATATCCACACAAGTAAAATGCTTCCTTAATCCTTGATGCGAAAGACAGTCTGATAAATCTTCCATTTCATGAAACCATTATCCAGCAGGAACTTAAACAAGGTTCCATACCACGCCCGTGGTGCCTGCTTTAAACCATATAAGGCTTTCCTGAGCCTATAGACTTGGTTTCCTTGTTCGAAGCCTGGTGGTTGCTCAACATACACCTATTCTTTGAGGTCACCATTCAGAAAGGCACTTTTCACGTCGATTTGCAGGACTGAGAACTCATTATGGGCAGCATATGCGAGAAACAACCTTATTGTTTCCAGTCGGGCTACTGGAGCAAATGTTTCATCATAATCAATCCCCTCGCATTGCCTGTATCCTTTGGCTACTAGACACGCATTATTTTGGATGATCGTTCCAGATTCATCCTTTTTGTTCTTGAAGACCCACTTTGTCCAAATGACGCTTTGATGCTTGGGTCTGTCTACAAGATCCCATACATGATTGCGGGTGAATTCTGCTAGCTCTTCCTGCATAGCATTCACCCAATCTGGAGATTGTAGAGCATCTTCAATCTTCGTAGGCTCTTCATGCGACATTTACACGCTAGCATCGCATTGCCTTATCGCGATCTTATTGGAGCATTGACGTCATCAATGACATCATCTAAAGGGTGATCACGTAGCCATCTCGGTATTGGATTGCGGGTTGCTGGGGTTGCATTGCTAGCATCACCTGCTAAATTGTTCTCTGCTAGAACATTCTCCTCAGCAATAACTTGAGTTTCAGCATTTGGTACCTCAGCATTCGGCATCTCAGCAATAGTTATCTCATCATTCTGGACTTCAGCATTCTGAATCTCAACATCTGGAATCTCAACATCTTCTTTGTCGATCTCCTCAGCAACGCCGAATCTTCCTTCAGCAACTCTTCCCTGATCTGGGATTTCTTCATCTTCTTCATTGATCGATCCCAGAATCTCCAAATTATCATTAAGATAAATTTGGTTGGTGGCCTCAGCATGATCATTAGCATCATCGGCCAGTTCAGCAGTTTGGTCACCTGCTGAAGGCGCTTGAGTTGAATTACAATCACTCATCGACTTAGTCGGATGAATCTACATATTTTCGAAAGAATTCAAGATAGATTGACCATGGACATCATTAGTCTCATGATTGTTATCCTTTTTCTCTATTAAAATCCTGCGCACTAGAGTAGACTCATAAAAAATAACATTGCATGTTATTTCCACAACTTGAGTTGTCTTGTTTAACACTCTATAACCTTTGTGAGAAGGATGCCCATATCCAAGGAACACACCTTCATCAGACTTAGGTGAAAAAGTGTTAAACTTCGACTTCCCATTGTTATGAATATAACATGTCAAATCAAAAGCACGAAGATGAGTAAGAGAAGGCTTACGACCGTTATACACTTCATAAGGAGTTTTTTTAATCTTCCATTGATTGCACTCCTATTTTGAGTGTAGCTGGCAGTCATGACTGCTTCGCCCCAGTACTTTCCACTGAGACCAGAATCGGCTAGCATCTCTCTGCTAGACCATTCTGCTGGGGAGTCCTAGTAGTGGATTTCTCATGACCGATTCCAGCTTCGGCACAAAAATCCATTAGAATACCAATGCAAAATTCAGTCCTGTTGTTTGATCTTATCCTTTTAACGGTGACCTATTTGTTATTCTGCTCCTTGAGGATCAGCTCTGGAAGGATGAGCTTTACTTCATCCTTGGTCCAGCAGTCTGACCCACGTATACCTGGAAAAGTCATCAACAACCATGTGCAAAAGCTCAAGGATTCTCTCAGAAGTGGCCTTCTCCGGGTTTGTCTTGAAGGAGGCCTTAGTTTGTTTCCCTTGTTGGCAAGCTTGGCACACACCTTCCTTTCTGAAGGTCGCCTCAGGTAATCCTACAACAAGATGATACCTGGCAAGGTAGTTAATGATTTTAAAGTTCAGATGGGTTAACCTCTTATGTTATAGCCAATTTGTCTCTTCCTTGTTGAATGTTATGAAACATGAATGTTGTTGGTCGCTTTGCCAATTAAGAGTGTATAGCCACCCTTGCGGATGCCTCTTAGCTTCACTTCACTTGTAGCACTATCAACAATTTCACATCCAGTGTTAATGAAGTAGACATTGTACCCATTTTCACATAGTTGGCTAATGCTCAGTAGATTGTGCTTGAGGTTGGAGACGAGAGCAATGTTGATGAATTTCATTCCATCTTGCTCAATGCATCCTCGCCCAATCACGTGACCTTTGCTATTATCACCAAACATGACTGTGGGCCCATGAATTCTTTGAAGTTCTGAGAATAATTCTACTCGCCCCGTCATGTGGCCTGAGCAGCCACTATCTAGGATCCATTCATTTGACATTCCTGATGTCTTAGATCTTGGATCCTGTTCTTGCAAAAAATCAACAATTTTTGTAAGTACCCGCTTAGCATCGGGTCCTGCAGGATTAGTGTGGATCATGGTCCCTTTTGGAACCCACATCTTGGTGATCTTCTGGACATCACTCTTAGCAACCTTCTCAACCTTAGTTAGATAAGCAAATTTTGCATAATTCGAATGAGGTGGAGTAGTGTGCTTAGCCTTCCTAGTCCTTTTGAAAGGGAAACAGTTGGACTCAGGCCTCACATAAGTGTTCCTCGTATGTGGTGTGTGTTGGTCCCAAAAATAATTGGGCTAGAAAAACTAGGCTCAAGTCCAGTAAGGATAGCAACGGCCCAAGAGGACATACTCAAACGAGCTCTACAGCCTCCAAACATAGAACTCGACTAGGCGCCCAGGCCCGACATACCGGACCACGACCCAAGGGGACCCACCAAAAAGAGCTACACGACCCTCGAATGATGACCTCAGCTGGTCCCCAACAAGACAAACTACCAGCAACGTCCAGCTCCCGACCACGACCCATAACCACAGATCACGACCTACTAATAAGAGTCCTTCCAACCTCTACGACCTACCCATCATCCAAAGGGAACACAACCCAATTGCCCCCGAAGGAATTGGAACTACCCTTGGGTTCCTCGCATCGCATACTAAGGAGAAGACAAAACAGATGAGGGTCCAACTGCGGATAATTCGGAGGTCCGTTGAGGGAACCTGAACCACCTCCGAAAAGGATGCAGACATCAACCTCCAGGCTCTAGCCACGACCTCCGGTACCTAACTACCCCCGAAGAAATCGGAACTATACACGGGTTCCTCGCGTCGCCTACTGTGGATAAGTCAAAACAGGATAAGGGTCCAACAGCGGATGATTCGGAGGTCCGTTGAGGGACCCTGACCCAACTACCTCCAAAAAGGACGCAACCGCCAGCCTCCAGTCACGACCTCGAACCACGGCCTCCGATAAAATTGGAACTACCCCCGAAATTCTCTAGGGTTGTAACGGCTACTCTTAAACTATAAAAGAGGGGCCGGAAGATCATTTTTAGCACGTTTTTTCACCTCCTCTACACTTGTATTCTTGAAAATCATGATTTACAATTCATTATTCATTATAAAATTGCATTATTCCATCATTATTTAGCTATTTTTCTTTTATCTTTCACTAGTTCCAAGGGTCCCTATTTCATCACAAATCGAACCTCAACTATTGGTGCCCACCGTGGGGCTCTTGGAACAAAAAACCTAATTTGTTTTGCAGGAAATGGCTGAAGAACAATCACCAAAAAGGAGTATGAAGGTGGAATACTCGTACGCAAGAAGGGAAGGAGCAGCTGATGGGAGGAGGAAGGCTATGCAGGACCTTGTCCACAGGACGGACCTGACCAGGATCCAGTTGAGCTCCCTGCCTCCGCATCCATCTTCCATTGCATATCCAAATATAGCGCAGATGATGAACCAGATGAAGGCGGCACAAGAGGAACTAGCCAAGATGAACCAGCAAGTGGAACTGATGACCAAGACAAACCGTGCACTGCACGAGGAGAACCAGCGCTTAAAGGTCATGGGACCCACAGAAGGGTCCCGACCACGACCTTGTATCACTGACCCTGAACGCTCCACCCAGCGCCCTCCAATCACCCCGAGGAATCTGAATGTGGAATTCAACCACAACACAGGCAGGCGCGGTCAAAATGCGCCCCCTAACACCAGAGGCGAAGGAGACGGAACACCCTGGACTGGGTCCGACAGAGGAGAACGACCCAAGACCGGGGCTAAAGGAGGCAGAACATCCTAGACTGGGTTTGGGACTGGCACCGAAGACGCTTCAACAATCGCGATGATGAGCGTGATCGAGAGCTGCCTGAACTACTTTGAGTCCCTGCTAGCTTGCATTCCAAGGGTACCACCACCGGAGAGAAACATCGCAAGGGAGAGTTACGCGGACTTCCCCTTCGCTCCCAACATAGCCAACGTCGAGATCTCAGACAAGTTCATTCCACCAAACTTCGTTCCTTGGCCGATTGGTTACTATACTGGGAATCATAAATGTTGTATGTTCATCTCCTGTCTGAATGAACAAACATATGTCGCAAACGCAATTATCCTCTTATCTCATTGATAGGGAGATCATACGGTGTGTAGTAGATCACGGAAGATCGTATGGATTGTTTGACCTTGCGAGATATAAATGGTTATCACAACTGAAAAAGTTTCAGGATAAACTTTCGGTGTAGGCTGCAACATACACAGTAATAAGCATCTTATATTGGATGGCTTGGTATGCTGGTGTGGGGAACACATTGATAAGGACCTAAGTCGAGATCGATTCTTTTATCTGACATTAAATGAATCTAGATCTCTATGGCTTGATGAGATACTAAGCCTATATGAAGGTACAGAAGTATATGCAGATTGTGTATTACTTTGAGTTGCAGTGAAAGGCTCTAGTTGAGCTTGTATATCTGCATCTTGGGTAATAGCACTTTGTGTATGACTGTCTGGTACTGGAACTAGGTAACCACATCCAGTATAGGATGGTGACATTCCCTGAGCAGCTCAAAAGGTTCGTTATGCTAAAGTTCTGCAGGCTGATTAAGTTCAAGCATAAGTGAAAAGGTTTGAGTGGATTGACTCAGGAATATAAGATGTTAATTAATTAAATAGCTTGTCAAAGCTTAAATTAATTAACGAATGTCTATAAACTTAAATGTGGGGATATACCGAGCCCATGCAACCCGTATCTCAAAACGTGGTAGCAAATAGGTAGGACAACATTGATTCTTTGGTGGAATGAATCAATATTAATTAATTAATTATATTCTGGGTTGAATATGGGAATTAATTAATTGACAGTTCTTATTTGCTATTTGCATTCTGGTCCATGGTCTGGCCCATGAAACTCAAGCCCAATAGAAGTCCAGTATTTTCCTATAAATAGGTCTCAGTTCCTCAGATCTCAACACACCACAAGATCATAAGTTGCACAAAGCAAACCAGAATTTGGGAGCTGTGGTGATCGACTAGATCTGAGAAACGAGGAGGAAATTCTGCTTCTCAACCGGGCAAGGAATCTGAAGGGAATCTTCACCAGATATTCAGATTGAGTTGGGATACAGATCAGAAGATCAGCTCAAGAGGATTTTCTTTCTTCTCTCTCCTTGTTTTTCAAAGATAATTATTTTATTTTCATAAGATTTAATTCCTCAATCTGTTAGGGAATTAATCTTTTTGCGTGGGAAAAAGATCAAGAGGAATCTCCGCGCACTCGTTCTTCAGGGTTTCGCAATCGAGGTATTCCGCATAAACCTTCTTTATGCATAATCAATAGGAGCATGCTAGGATTAATCATATGCATAGCAATTTATTTTGATATTCCATTTAACGATACTTAGCAAACGGATTTCGTGATTCAGTTCACGAATCCCTTCAATTGGTATCAGAGCCAGGTTAATTAAATGGCTCTATTGGAAAAATAATATTGCCTATGATTATGCATGATTATTATTATTGATTGTATGCTATGAAAGGTTTTTGGATTGTATGGGTATGTTTTTCGTCCTCGTGGTTCTCGGGTTAATCCGCCCTTTTATAAGGATTCGTTTTTCACCCACAAGATAAATCCGTGGTTAGATTTAGAATTTTAGAATGTAATTAGATTTATCCAATGTAATCTTTTATTTTAAAAATTAAATATGTAAAACAGAGAACGAAGAACACGAAGAATGAAGGACCGCGCAATGTCGCGCGACAGTGCCAGCATGGCAGCACGCCATGCACGACGATCGGCGAGATGACGCACGGTGGCACGATGCGCGGCGGGCAAGTGGCGGCGACGGTACTGGGAAACCCTAGGGATTCTAGCACGCGCTGGCACGCACACAGGGCGTGAGCCGCGCAGCCACGGCTTGTCAGCAGCGCACGGTAGCCCTGGGGCCCGGCGACGCGAGGGCGGCACGAGCAGGAGGCCGGGACGGCGGCGGTGCGGACACGGCACGAGACGCACGAGCGGGGCATGTTTGCGCAGCCCCGCGCGTAGCGCCGGCGGCGCTCTCGTCCTCGGACGGCGACGGTGGGGCCAGGTGGTGATGGTGGTGGCTCGATAGATGGCTGGGCACGCGAGCCGGGGTACGGCAAACCCTAGGGTTTGCACATGGATCGTGCGAGCCTCTAGTCTCGTCTGTTGCGCGATTCCGGCAAGTCACGGAGGCCGACGGTGCAGAATAATGGTGCACGGCTGTTCGGGCAATGGTCGGGGCAAGCCGAGGTGGCAGCATGTGAAACGGGCGATGGCCGGAGGAGGTGGAATCGCGGGGTACAACCATGCACGTACGTGCATGGCTGTTGCGCAATCCCGAGAGCCCTCGTGGCTGCGGCGAGTCACCGGCGGCAGTGGTTCGCCGGTGATGGCTCGTCGGGCCAAGTTCTCGCGGGCTATTGGGCTTGTGTGCCTAGGCCTGCGATTTGGTTAACTCGCCCAGTTGTCCAATTTTATGATGGATCAAATCTTGGAGGCCCAGATTCAGAAAATAAATTCAGATCACAGTCCAAGTAGTGGGAGCCCAGTCGAAGATCTGTAAAAATAATTCCAACATGTAATAGTTAGAATTCGGGGCCACGAGGACATTTTTTTTTGTTTTATTATCTGTCTTCGCATGATACATGTGTTTATATTAATTGCGCAACATATAAGCATATTGTAGATAATAGGAGCACATTTACTGCTTTTATTTATAGCTTTAAAAGCATGTTATGTGATTTATTTTGTGTAATTAATTATAACTATAAATTCGGGGTTCATGCTATGCATGATAGAATTTTAGCAGAGTTATAATTATGGCTACATAAAATAATCTGTGCAATTGAACCTTATGAATTAGAATTACTAAGCTCACAATTTAGTAAGACCTCCACAAAGCGATCCTTTATTGGAAGTGGGTAATTTATTAGGTAAACATCTACATGTGTAGCTTACTTAATTTATTATTCATAAGTTCTAATAGATAGGATTTCTTAAAACAAACATTTATTTCATGTGAGAAGTGGGAGTTCATGCGTAAATGTCTACATGTGTAGCTTGCGTATTGAATTTTCATAAGTTCTCTAGAGATTGAATTAAATGAGAAAACCTTATTATAGGGATCAGGAGTGTTCTAGTAGATCCTTATATGGGAGGGTTAACTTTGGTGGTAAGATAGCTTAGATGTTATCCATAGTATAACTCATTTGTGATGTCCCTGCTCAGTAGGATAATATGGTCTTAAGTTAGTCTCCAATTATTAATTCCATTTGTCTAAGGAACCCGGGCATGGAATGGAATTAAAGGACAGGAATTGAAAGATGCAGTCTGGTTAAGTGTTTTGTTGTAAATGTCCACATGTGTGGCTTGCAATAGTAATACTTAGGCAAATTGGAGGAAACATTAATATTGCTTTATCATAAGGTTTCAATATTTAATTATTTCAATAGTTTGTGACTATGTTTTAATTTCTGCTTTAATTTATTGTTTTCAGACATGTCTATTGCTCACGTTGTCAACCTCTTAGTAACAAACCCTTTAACTGGTCCGAATTTTCCTGAATGGAAGTTTTGCTTCATGGAAATACTCTGCACTGCAAAACATGCCCATGTGCTTTACATGGACCCTCTATCTCCCAAGTATTGGAACTGTACTGGCTATGAGCGAGAGTTCTATGAAAGATGGGTAGCTTCTGATGAGTTTGCCCGCAGACTCAACATGAACAGTCTATGGGAAGGTGAGACAAACTGTCAGTTATAATCTTGTGGAGGACCTGGTCTGCAAGAGGATGATTGATGGGAGTTCGTTGCTTCTGCACTTCGTCAGTATGATGAGAATTATGAGAAACTTTAGAAAAAGAGGTGGACAAGTCAGTAAGCGGGCGGAAATAAACATTGTCCTACACTCTCGCTCTGATTCTTATAATGATTTCATCAAGTCCCTCGGTACCAGGCGCGAGTTTACTATTCCTGAGTTACTCTCAGCCCTAATGCGAGAGGAATCTGACCTTAGAGCATTGGAACTTGCTCCAACTTTGTCAGCTTTTGACAAGACAGTTGCTGAAGCAAAGAAATGTTTAAAAGGATAGATGAAGTTGATCTAGCAGAAGATGTCATCAGATCATGCATGCGCAAGCGAAGTGAAGTAGATTGTCTAGTGCTTGGCACAGGTAGACAAGGTACGTCATGTGCATTTATAACGAAAACATGTTTAGCATCTGTTTCTACCCATTCTTGGGTAGTGGATACTGGAGCTACTGATCATGTTTGTTATACTTTGCACGGGTTCAGGCCGACAAGGCTGCTGAAGCATGACGAGATTACCATCTCAATGGGCAGCGGAGAGCGAGTCTGAGCAGTAGCCATTGGAGATTTTACTTTATGCTTGGAAAATAATGTTTTGATTTTGAGAGATGTTTTATATGTGCCGGTTTTTCGGCGGAACTTAATTTCAGTTTCCAAGTTATTTAGTGATGGATATTCAGTTATTTTTTATAGTGGAGTTTCTATCATTGGTAATAACGGTGTTATCTGTCATGGCAAACTGATTGACTCTCTCTATATCATTGATTGTATGCATAAATCTTCCGTGAATGTTGCAAACACATCCAATAATAATAATCATTTAAAGAGAAAGTTTTCTTCCGATGAGGATCAAACATATCTCTGGCACTTGAGACTAGGTCACATCAATCTAAAGAGGATTAAAAGATTAGCATGCGATGGGCTCTTGGATTCTTTTCAAGTGGTACCGCATCAAATCCGTGAGTCCTGTATAGAGGGTAAGATGACTACCAGGCCTTTTAAGGCAAGTCAGTCTCGAGCAGAGGATGTGTTGGAATTGATCCACTCTGACATATGTGGACCAATGTCCACGCAAGCCCGTGGTAGTTATGAGTACTTCGCCACATTCATTGATGATTACTCAAGATTCGGATATGTCTATTTGCTTCGTCACAAGTCTGAATGCTTTGAGAAATTCAAAGATTTTAGAACCGAGGTAGATAAAAAGCTTGGTAAGACTATCAAGACACTACGATCAGATTGTGGTGGAGAATACCTCAGTAACGAGTTCTTGTTGTACTTTGCAGACAACGTGATTACATCCCAGTGGACTGCATCAGGAACCCCTCAACAAAATGGTGTAGCGGAAAGAAGAAATAGAACTCTCTTGGAAATGGTCAGGTCAATGATGAGTTATGCAAGCTTGCCGATTTTGTTTTGGGGATATGCCTTGGAGACAGCGGCATACTTGCTTAACCTGGTACCTTCTAAATCAGTTCCTAAAACGCCTCCGGAACTCTGGTATGGGCGAAAGCCAAGTTTAAACAGAGTAAGGGTTCGGGGTTGTCCAACATATGTGCTGACAAAGGAACCCTTATAAGTTAGAAAGTAGGTGTAAGCTGATATTGTTTGTAGGATATCCCAGGCAAACAAATGGTGGTTACTTTTATTGTCCTGAGAATCAGAAAGTGGTTGTCAGGACCAACGCAAGATTCTTGGAGGACGAACATGTAAGAAACCACAGATCCAAGAGTGAAATTATCCTCCACGAGCTTGAGGATAAGGAAGCAATTCCATCAGGAAAGCCCAGAGTAGAGGTAAATCCACTTGTAGCAGGTGAGGCTATACCAACACTGCCACTAATGCAACGCATGAGACCAACGCGTACTGTGCCAACTACTGACACGGTTCAGATACCTTGTCGTAGTGGGAGAGTTGTCCACCAACCCGAAAGGTATATGTTCGTGGGAGTGTCTTCTGACTTGATCCCAGAAAACAGACTGGATGATACCGATCCCTGGACATATGATGAGGCGGTATCTGATAAAGATGCAGACAAATGGCTGATCACCATAGATTCGGAAATAGAATCCATTACGGCTATAGATGTATACCAGAAAATGGATTTGCCAGATGGCTGTCGAGCCATAGGGTACAAATGGGTATACAAAAGAAAGAAAGGAGCGAATGGTGAAATTACAGCTTTCAAAGAGAGGCTGGTGGCGAAGGTTTATAGTCAAAAAGAAGGTGTAGACTATGACGAGACCTTCTCACCGGTAGCCACGCTTAAGTCCATTCGTATACTCCTAGCCACAGCACAAAAGGACCTAGAAATCTGGCAGATGGATGTTAAAACTGCGTTTCTAAATGGGTACCTTGAAGAACGTAGGGACATCTATATGCAACAGCCAGAAGGTTATGTGCAGAAGGGTGAAGAACATTTGTTCTGGAAGCTAAGGAAGTCGCTGTATAGACTCAAACAAGCTTCACGGTCATGGAATCTGCGTTTTGATGAAGTGATTAAATCCTATGGATTTTCACAATCTTGTTCAAACGAGAGTTGCGTGTACCATCTATATGTCATTGGAAGTGTGGTGTTCCTTGCACTTTATGGGTATACAAAAGAAAGAAAGGAGCGAATGGTGAAATTACAGCTTTCAAAGCAAGGCTGGTGGCGAAGGGTTATAGTCAAAAAGAAGGTGTAGATTATGACGAGACCTTCTCACCGGTAGCCACGCTTAAGTCCATTCGTATACTCCTAGCCATAGCAGCATATAAGGACCTAGAAATCTGGCAGATGGATGTCAAAAATGCGTTTCTAAACGGGTACCTTGAAGAACGTAGGGACATCTATATACAACAGCCAGAAGGTTATGTGCAGAAGGGTGAAGAACACTTGGTCTGGAAGCTAAGGAAGTCGCTGTATAGACTTAAACAAGCTTCACGGTCATGGAATCTGCGTTTTGATGAAGTGATTAAATCCTATGGATTTTCACAATGTTCAAACGAAGTTGCGTGTACCATCTATGTGTCATCGGAAGTGTGGTGTTCCTTGCACTTTATGTAGATGATATTCTCCTATTTAGCGAATGTGGAAGTATTGTCGGGCATAAATGGGTGGTTATCCAAACAGTTTCAGATGAAGGACCTTGGGTAGGCAAATACATCCTAGGGGTAAAAGTATTGCGGGAGTGCAATAAGAGGATGCTGACCTTGTCTTAAGGGTCATATGTGGATACTGTGATTGCCGGGTTCAGCATGCAAACTGCCAAGAAAGGTCTGTTACCCTTCAGACATGGCATATATCTTTCCAAGGATCAGTGTCCGGTGACACAAAGGGAGAAAGATGAAATGAGGAACATACCGTATGCATCGGCCGCGGCGAGACTCATGTATGCAATGCTATGTACGAGGCCAGATACCAATCTAACCCTGGACAGGCGCATTGGACCGCGGTAAAGCACATACTCAAATACTTGAAAAGGACTAGAGACTATTGTCTCGTCTATCAGTGTGAGAAGTTGTACCATGTGGGTTATACTGATTCGGATTTCCAGGCAGATCGAGACGAAAAGAAGTCCACCTCTGGCTATGTTTACATTGGGAGGTGGGGCCATATCATGGAGGAGTGCAAAGTAGAAGTGCATTGCTGACTCCACCATGGAAGCAGAATATGTGGCAGCTTCTGAAGCTTCGAAAGAAGCAGTATGGTTTCAAAACTTCCTTTTGGAGTTGGATGTGATTCCTAATCTGCCCTAGACCGTGTTGGTATATTGTGATAATTTGGGAGCTGTGGCTAATTCTAAGGAACCACGAACTCACAGAGCAACAAAACACATTGAAAGGAAGTACCATATTATACGAGAAATCATAGCAAGGGGTGATGTGCTAGTAGAGAAGATTGATACAAAAGATAATCTAGCGGATCCATTCACAAAGGCCCTACCTGAGAAGGTCTACGAGATACATGTACGTAACCTTGGGTTGAGGTCAAAGCTAACCACGTAGAATGATTGATGTAATAGCTAGATTAGTTTAGACGTGTTATACTCTGGAAAGCACCTGTATAATGCTTTGAGTATAAGTGGGAGATTGATGGATTTATATACTGAAAGCATTATGATTGGTATATTATGTACAAGGTCGATTGGTTAATATACTGGGAATCATAAATGTTGTATGTTCATCTCCTGTCTGAATTAACAATAATTTGTCGCAAACGCAATTATCCTCTTATATCATCGATAGGGAGATCATACGGTGTGTATTAGATCATGGAAGATCGTATGGATCGTTTGACCTAGCGAGATATAAATGGTTATCACAGCTGAGATAGTTCCAGGATAAACTGTCGGTGTAGGCTGCAGCATACACAGTAATAAACATCTTATCTTGGATGGCTTGGTATGCTTGTGTGGGGCACACATTGATAAGGACCTAAGTCGAGATCGATTCTTTTATCTGACATTAAAAGAATCCAGATCTCTATTGCTTGATAAGATCCTAAGCCTATATGAAGGTACAAAAGTATATGCAGATTGTGTATTACTTTGAGTTGCAGTGAAAGGCTCTAGTTGAGCTTGTATATCTAGATCTTGGGTAATAGCAGTTTGTGTATGACTGTCTGGTACTGGAACTAGGTAACCACGTCCAGTATAGGATGGTGACATTCTCTGAGCAGCTCAAAAGGTTCGTTATGCTAAAGTCCTGCAGGCTGATTAAGTTCAAGCATAAATGAAAAGGTTTGAGTGGATTGACTCAAGAATATAGGATGTTAATTAATTAAATAGCTTGTCAGAGCTTAAATTAATTAACGAATGTCTGTAACCTTAAATGTGGGGATATACCGAGCCCATGCAACCCGTACCTCAAAACATGGTAGCAAATAGGTAGGACAGTATTGATTCTCTGGTGGAATGAATCAATATTAATTAATTAATTATATTCTGGGTTGAATAAGGGAATTAATTAATTGATAGGCCTTATTTGCTATTTGCATTCTGGTTCCTGGTCTAGCCCATGAAACTCAAGCCCAATAGAAGTACAGTATTTTCCTATAAATATGCCTCAGTTCCTCTGATCTCAACACACCACAAGATCATAAGTTGCACACAGCAAACCAGGATTTGGGAGCTGTGGTGATCGACTAGATCTGAGAAACGAGGAGGAAATTCTGCTTCTCAACCGGGCAAGGAATCTGAAGGTAATCTTCTCCAGATATTCAAATTGAGTTGGGATACAGATCAGAAGATCAAATCAGGAGGATTTTCTTTCTTCTCTCTCCTTGTTTTTCGAAAATAATTATTTTATTTTCATAAGATTTAATTCCTCAATCTGTTAGGGAATTAATCTTTGTGCGTGGGAAAAAGATTAAGAGGAATCTCCGCGCACTCGTTCTTCAGGGTTTCGCAATCCAGGTATTCCGCATAAACCTTCTTTATGCATAATCAATAGGAGCATGCTAGGATAAATCACAGGCATATCAATTTATTTTGATATTCCAATTAATGATTATTGGTAAAAGGACTTCGTGATTCAGTTCACAAATCCCGTTAGGAACTACCCCCGTGTTTCTCGCGTCGCCTACTGTGGATAAGTCAAAACGGATGAGGGTCCAGTCGCGGATAATTCGGAGGTCCGTTGAGGGAACCTGACTCAACTACCTTCGAAAAGGACGCAACCGCCAGCCTCCAGTCACGACCTCAGACCATGACCTCCGATAAAATTGTAACTACCCCCGAAATACTCTAGGGTTGTAACGGCTCCTCTTGAACTATAAAAGACGGGCCGGTAGATCATTGTTAGCACGTTTTTTCACCCCCTCTACACTTGTATTCTTGAAAATCACTATTTGCACTTCATTATTCATTATAAAATCGCATTATTTCATCATTCTTTAGCTATTTTTCTTTTATCTTTCATTAGTTCCAAGGGTCCCTATTTCATCACAAATAGAATCTCAAAAGTGTGTACTTAGGATACTGTGGTCTTACAGCATGGTATGCAACCTGCTTGCCCCTATTAAAGTAGGATTTTCTATCCTAGCATTGGATGCACAATGCTCAACATTTATCCTAGACACTGCTGAGTAAGGCTTAGCAAGCATCCTTTGGGTACTCTGCTGAGATCCAGCAAATGCATGCTTAGCAGGCATTTTATGATTTCTCTGCTGAGATCCAGCAGATGCGTGCTTCTACGCCAATCATTCTGCTTAGTAGCTGACGACTCAATAATTGTCTTACCTTTCTCAGCATTGACTTTTCCAGTAGAAACGAATGAAATCTTTCTCAACAATCTTTTTCTTCCTACGACTTCAACACAACCAAGACCTAATCCTGATTTATCAGAATGTTTTCTTTGTTGGCTAACAATGGCACTTAGAACTGCCTTGTTGGATGTGTAAGCACAAATGCAATCCTACTTAGGTTTATTCTTCAAAGCTAGATTCTCTCTTTCAATAATTTGAAGATTTTCAGTAAGCTTGGAGTAATCAGCTATGAGTTTCAAAAGTTCCTCACTATTAGACCTTAGTCTTTTGACTTCCTCGGTCAAAGATGTAACTTTGAGGTTTAGTAAGGTATTCTCTCCCACAATAGCATATTTTATCTCGTACATTTTTGAAAACTCTATTGAAAGCTTAGTGAGATAATCATCCTTGGAATCTAAAGATGAATCCTCCGATTGATGCATGATTGCTGAACTAGAAGTGCTAGTAGAATGTACCTCTTGGGCATCGACTGCGAGAGCCGATTCAGCATTCTGCTCAGCTTCAGCATCCTGATCATCAACAATATTAGCCATCAAAACCAGCATGGCCTCCTCATCATCCTCTTCTGAAGAGTAATATTCCTCTTCATTGCAAGGAATGTCGGGCACCTCTGTCCTGGTCAGCAGCGCTCTAGTGACTTCTTTGACAGCTCTCCTCTCAAACCTTTGCTTGAGGCGCTCTCTTTCTTCCTTGCTCACCTTAGGACACTTGTGCTTTAGATGATTTGGCGAATTGCATTCGAAGCACGTCCTAGGCTTTCTTTTAGCTGGGCGCGAGGATGATGTGATCTTAGCTTCTTTGGCTTCTTTTTCTGCTTTAGCTTCCTGCATGAGCTTCTGAAGCTTTCTACTCTGCTCTTCGAGCTCACTAATTTTGAGATCTACATGCTGTGAGCTTGAGGTTGAGGCAACCTCCTTTGCTGGTGAAGTTAGTGCAGATCTTTCATTATTGTGGAAGAGCTTCCTCGGCTTCCACCTTCCAACATCTTTCTTAGCAAAATATGCTAAGTCCTCCGGGGGTATAGCATTTGAAGACGAAGTTTGAGCAGGAGCTGCTTCATTCTTTTTCGATTGTTGTATTATAAACTAATGAGCTTTAAGTTGAGCAAATACCTCAGATGTAGACATTTTGCTGTGGTCTTTCTCGCTCAGACTCGTCATCTTCACAGACCAATCACTCATTGGAAAGAGTTTGAAAATGATCTTGTTGTTCATTTCTCTGTTTTTATACATCTTTTCCACGTTCCGTAGCTCTCCAACGCTAGGGTTGAATCTTTCTTCCACCGCTTGAATGGATTTACCTGCAAGCATAGAGAGAGACTTATATTTATCAATAGCTACCTGGAGTTTGTTTCTCTTCATTTGTTCTGTCTCCTGGGAAGATGCACACACAAAGTCCCACATCTCCTTAGCCGTGTCAAAATCTAGAGCTTTGTCTTCAATCAACGGGGGTAGACAGTCTAGTATAAGCTTCTTTGCTAGATACTCCAGCTGAGCTCTTTTCTTGTCTTTGACCGTCCATTCATCGAACGTCTTCTCGACCATTGGAGGTGGTCTTAGTTGCCCCTCAGCAACTGGACCGACAAAAATATTAGGCTTCATGATCTTTATGGGTCCTTTAGAGAGAACGTCCACCATCTCCGGATGTATAATTTGGAGCTGGATGGTGGCCATCTTCTGCCATGATTTGAACTTTTCCTTGTTATACTTTGGAAGAGTATGGTTCATCTTGGCAAGCTGTGTGTTCCTGAGCTAAACAACAAAAACAGTGCAAGGAAAATGTAGATCTTGTCAAAAGCGTCTTAGAACCAGTAAGTCTTAGGACCTCCTGCTCTGATAAAACTTGTTGGTCCCTGATCAGAGTCGTGATAAGCAGCCGAAAGCTACTTAGCAAATGCAGCAAAATTATTAAGTATCTTGCACTTAGTCTCTTTTCCAAATGTTTAGCTCGAGGTAGGTGTTATGTTTGTTTCAGATATACTCTAGCAACTTGAGTTTGCTAGGCTTTAAAACACCAAGCAGAAACAATAAAACAGTAACAAAAAGACAAGGTTTATAGTGGTTCGATCTTTAAAGATCTACGCCAAATCCTCAATCGAACACTGAGAATTCACTAAAAAGATACGTTCAAGTACAAAGATTCGCCTATCTCCTGTAGCAGGTGGTGAGCTTTTGAGCCAGCCGCTACAAAGCTATCCTCCATTACTTGGATCTTTCGGTCGGCAGCTGCGGCTAAGTCAAGGGCGCACCTTCGTAAAACTTGGCCTTACTGCAATGGAAGCTTTATAGTTCCTTCCGAACTCTCCTGGGGGTTTTGGCAACAACCTATCTTAGTCAATCTCTTTTCAGAGATGTGATTGTTGGATGCTTCCTAGGATGGAAGTTATCCCAATAATTAGATTCTTGAGAAAAGTCAAGGAATCTCTTCAATGTAGTGTCAGATATTCAATAAGGGGGACACTATGGTTGTTGAGAGCTTTGAATTCTTCTTTTTAAGGAGCTCTCAACTGACTACTCTCTATTTGCTTTTGTTCGCTTGTAAAAGGTATCTCTTAGCTACCTGAATTTCCAATCGATCAGACACCTAGCTAAACACAAGCTTGTGGAAGGCCTACCTGATGGAGATCCCGGTGGCCTGAAAGAAGAAGTTTAATTGAAGAAATTCGAGTTGTTTTAATTATGTTATTTTTAATTATTTTCAAGTTTTTGCTTTATTTCCTTCTAGATA
>JAPKLW010005657.1:445-20078 GCA_026898455.1 Plectranthus barbatus | reverse complement strand
ATTGGTCAACTTATCAAATCGGATGTTCCAACCGAATTGACTCATTTAAAAAATAGTAATTTTTTAATACTTACAATAAAATATTAATTTTATTTATACCCACAATCCTTAATTTTGGTGCAAAAAAAAATGAATTATTTTAGTCAGGACGGAGGGAATATAATATTTATAATTGCATAGAAACTTTGAAACCCCATAATAAATATTAAGGAATTTCAATTAATTATGGGAGTTTAATAAATAAATTTGCTGCTATAACTTTCATGAAAAACCGTTCAACCAAATACATTTACTATAAAAATTTAATTGATGGCAAAATTGATCTACCCAGTGAGCCAAAAAAGGCTGAGATATCGAAGCTTCATTAGGATGATTATTTTTAAAAAGGGAAATTTATTGTAATTTTTGGTTGGTGGTGTTTGGTGACAAGTGTGTGGTGCATCACCAGCTAATTTGACTCTCTTCGAGTATTTGATTGAAGTTTTAGTGGATGAAATGGGAGAGAGCATTCCATGATAAATAATTGAGGGGCTTATCTGCAAATATAAATATAATTACATTTTCACCAAACTAGGAGTCCCACTTGTTACACCACAATGATTCTTGAATAATTGCATTTAAGGTGTAAAAAATATTTTAATGCAATTGATAAAACCATTATTATGATTTGTCATTTTCTAGAATAAATCTTAAAATGCCATTGTTGAGTTAGAGCCTGAGTTTATATTCAAGATATATTAAATAGTATATATCAAGATATCTTAGATATAATTTATAATTACAAATTCGGTCAACAATTTCATTAATAATTACAAAATATATGTATTTTTTTCTATCAATTTGCATTCACGATTGCGAATGTTTTATAACAAACAAAATTTATTTACTTTATAGATTAAAAATAAATCTGGGAGTGAAAAAAAAATATACAACCGCTCGAAGTACTTTTATGCGGAAATTGTTGCATTTTTATCAAAAACGTAAATACTATGAAATACAATAACAATCGAATACAAAATCAGAATTCTCGTGCTGTTAGGAATTATTGTTGAAATTCATATCTTATACTCCCTCCGTCCCATTGAAGTAGTCTCACTTTCCTTTTTTGTTTGTCCCATAGAATAGTCCCATTTTCCTAAAATGACAACCTTTTTCACACTCACCAATAAAATATTAATTCCACTACACTCACAACCCTTAATTCCCGTGCCGAAAAGAAAAGGGACTACTTCACCGGGACGGAGGGAGTATATTGTTTTGATGAGTCAAACATCCCATTAGATTAATGTATCTAGCTAGATTAACTTAAACTTCTAATGTACTGTATAGAAATTATCGAGTTGTAATATAAGCTAATTTACAAGCTGATGAGGGCGAGTTTGTTCAAAGATCGGAGCCCCGAGAACTATGAATGAACCGGACAGAGAAAAGCATAATAAACTTGAAAATTACAAATAAATGGTTTGAACGGGAATGTGAATGGGTTGACTAATCTAAAGAACAATAAAGAACGATCTATCAGCTTTCTTTGGTTAAAAAAGAGTACAAGGGTAGGCTTTTTTCCTCTATTCGTGTATATCCCCCTTTCTCGACGCTTTGAGGAAGTATTTATAGGGAGTGGCTGCGCTCTAGGGTTTCCACATCCTACTCTCGACTGTTAAGGGTCGTTCCCATAAATCTCGGGGCGGTTTATCCACGTGGTAGTTGAGCATTTCCGAAAATCCCGCGAGGTAGGTATTGTGCATCCGTTGTCTATTATTGACCGTTGGGTGACTGCTAAAGTAGTTCGCAGTCCTCCTATCGAACCCTCCTTGTTGATCTAATTACTTTAGACCTCAATCGAGCTGCTTTTGACTTCGGTCGAACTGCTTTCGGCATTGTGGGCTACTTGCTTGGTAGGTTCTGGCCCGGCGGGCTGGGCTCTTGCGACCTTGTTGGATCGGCAGTGTTATCGACCCTTCATTGGGCTTCGGTCCGATTCCCTGTTGTGCCGGATCCGGTTCATGTAGGGATTTCTAGTGAACCGAATCACAAAATCCAACTAAACCGGATCGATTTATGGATATTGTACACAATCAAAATTCACAATAAAACCTAGCATGATCCTATGAATTTAATTCTTAGAATTGTGGATTGAGAGATTACCGTAATTCCGTAGAGTCTGATCCGATCTTTCGCATTTGAATATTAAATTTCCAATTCAACCACACGATTCGATTGAACTGCGGAAACAGAAATTAGAACCCTAATTTCTTGATAAAATCGAAAACAAAGAAAGGGAGAAAAAGAAAATCTTGTTCTCCAGATCAGATCTTCAGGGTTGTGTCCCAATGCAGTTCAGATCTGCTACTGGTGAGGATTCCACAGATCGGCCGGAACAAAAAACTCTTCTTCTCCCCTCCACAGGCGCCGCCCCTCTCTCTCTCTGCTCTAGGGTTTTGACTGATTTGAATGATAAAAGAAAGTGGCTAGGGTTTCCAAGAGAGAGTGGTCTATTTATAGACCCAGGGTTTTATCCCTAATGGGCTATTGGGCCTTTTTTCAGCATGTTTATTTTGGGTCAGTCCTGGGACCTAATGCAAATAATAAAGTGGGCCTTTAATTAATTGATTCCTATGTCCACAACCAATGACACAATTAATTAATTAATATTAATTCTTTTTCACCACAAAATTAATACTGCCCTACCCCTTTTTTACCACGTTATGAGAACGGGCTGCATTAATTGAGAATCCCCATATTTAAGGTTACTGGACATTCATTAATTATTTGGAGCTTCTGACAAGCTCTAACTACAATTAATTAATATCTTATTATTCCTGAGTAGTACCACTCAAACCTTATCACTCGTGCCTGAACTTAATCAGCCTGCAGGACTTTGGCACGATGAACGTTATTGAGCTCCTCAGGGAATGTCCCCATTCTATTACTCGGATATGGTTACCTAAACCCAGTCTCAGGTGGTACTACACGAACTGCTGTTACCCAAGATGTGGATATACGAGCACATTACTCAGGCTCTCCACCATGGCAAGTCAAAGCAACAGTCAACCCGTGTAAACCCCTGAACCTTCGTTAGGGTTTGGACTCAATCAATATCAAGATCTTGTATTTGCTGATGTCAGACAGACGAATACACCTCACTGCGGTCCATCAATACGCCACCCCTGCATACCAGCATGTCAAGTAACCAAGACAGACTACTTATTCCGACAATGCCGAAACCATCCGGACAGACGTATCCTCATACACTGTCTCGGCTGTGATTAGGTTTATGTCTCACTAGGTCAAGTGATCATACTGTCTTCTGCGATCTACAACACGTCGTATGATCGTCCTTATCGGTGAGACAAGAGGATACCATTGTTACATACATGTAAGTTTGTTTGACAGATAGGAAAAATAAACCGTCGTATACTCATTATAATAAATGCTTTTAGTATACAAAACCCATCAATCTCCCACTTATACTCAAAGCATAACTAAGCTATTACAGAGTATACAGTCCATCTATCTAGCCTTTTATCTCTTTAACAACTGTCAGTGGTCGGCATCCACCTCAGACCCAGCTCACGAATATGTCTTTCTTAAACTTTCTGCGGCAAGCTCTTTGTAAATGGATCAGCAAGGTTGTCCTTAGTGTCAATCTTCTTGATCAGCATATCACCTCTCGATACGATTTCACGTATGATATGGTACTTTCTCTCAATGTGTTTGCTTGCCCTGTGAGACCGCGGTTCCTTTGAGTTTGCCACTGCACCAGAGTTATCACAATAAATTGTGATGCTCCTCGGTAAACTTGGAATCATGCCCAACTTTAAAAGGTAGTTCCTGAGCCATACCCCCTCTTTCGAGGCATCGGAGGCGGCGACATATTCTGCCTCCATGGTGGAGTCAGCAATGCATTTTTGCTTTGAGCTCCTCCAAGATACAGCTCCACCTCCTAGGGTAAATACATAAACTGAGGTTGATTTCTTCTCATCCTGATCCCTTGGAAATCCGAGTCTGTATAACCCATAGGGCATAAATCCTCACTTTGATAAACTAGGAAGTAATTCCTAGTTCTCTTCAAATACTTGAGGATGTGCTTTACCACAGTCCAATGCGCCAGTTCAAAGTTAGACTGATATCTTGCTACCATGCCAACGGCATAACAGATATCTGGCCTGGTACATAGCATCGCATACATGAGGCTACCCACCGCTGAAGCGTATGGTACAAGACTCATCTCATCTTTCTCCCGCTGTGTCTCAGGACATTGCCTACTAGAAAGATGAACGCCATGTCTGAAAGGTGGCAAGACTTTCTTGGCGAGTTGCCTGCTGAACCGGGCTATCACAGTATCCACATAGGATGCCTGGGATAAGCTCAACATTCTTCTTTTACGATCTCGTAAGACCTTAATCCCAAGAATGTAGTCAGCTTCTCCCAGATCCTTCATTTGGAACTGTTCGGATAACCAAGCCTTGATTTCCAAAATCACTCCCTCGTTGTTTCCAAATAGGAGTTTGTCATCAACGTAAAGTGCAAGGAAAACCATGCTCCCACTGACACAAAGTCGGTAAACACAACTTTCGTTTTCCAACTGTGCAAATCCATAGGATTTAATCACATCAATGAAACGTAAGTTCCACGACCTTGAAGCTTGCTTAAGTCCATACAAGGACTTCCTAAGCTTCCAGACAAGATGTTCTTCGCCCTTGCGTATGTAACCCTCGGGTTGTTGCATATAGATGTCCCTACCTTCTTCAAGGTAACCGTTAAAGAAAGCGATTTTGACATCCATCTGCCATATCTCGAGGTCCATATGCGCAGCTATGGCAAGGAGTATCCGGATGGATTTGAGCATGGCTACGGGTGAAAAGGTTTCGTCATAGTCAATGCTCTCTTTCTAACTATAACCCTTTGCCACCAGCGTGGCTTAAAAACCGTGATCTTTCCATCCACCCCTTTCTTTCTCTTATATACTCATTTGCACCCTATGGCCCTAAAGCCATCCGGCAAATTAGTTTTCTGGTATACATCCATAGCAGTTATGGATTCAATATCAAAATCCATGGCGACACGCTATTTTTCAACATCCTTGTCCTGCACTGCCTTTTCGTAAGTCAGTGGGTCAGAGTCCTCATGTCCATCTTCCGGGCTCAAGTCCGAAGACCACCCACGAACATGTACCTTTCTGGCTGGAAAATAACTCTCCCACTACGAGGCCGTGTCAGTAGTAGGTGCAATAACTTGTGGTTCTGCACCTTGCACTAAAGAACGTGTCTGTGGTGATGAACCTCTCACAGGTGCACCCATATCTACACGTTCCCCTTCCCTTGGAATCGCATTCTCGTTTTCAATTTCTTGAAGAACGATATCATTCCTCGACTTGTGATTACTCACATACTCGTCCTCCAAGAATCTAGCGTTGGTGCTAACAACGACTCTCTGACTCTCAGGACAGTAAAAGTTACCACCTTTCGTTTGCCTGGGATACCCTATGAACAACATTACTTTTGACTTGCTTTCTAACTTATCAGGTTCCTTCGATAGTACGTGTGCCGGACAGCCCCATACTCTAAACTGGCACAAACTTAATTTGAGACCAAGGAAGAGCTCAGAAGGCGTCTTAGGAACTGATTTAGAAGGCACCAGCTGCTGTTTCCACTGCGTAGCCCCAAAACGAAACTGGTAAGTTTGCATAACTTATCATTGATCTTACCATCTTTAGAAGAGTCCTATTTCTTCTTTCAGCTACACCGTTTTGCTGGGGAGTACCCGGTGCAGTCCACTGGGATGTTATCCCATTTTCTGAGAAATACTGCAGGAACTCATTACCGAGGTATTTGCCACCGTGGTCAGATCGCAGTGACTTGATAGTTTTCTCGACCTTCTTTTCAACCTCAGCCTTGAACTCTTTGAATTTCTCAAAGCATTCAGACTTGTAGCGAAGCGGGTAAACGTATCCGTACCTTGAGTAACCGTCAATGAAAGTGACGAAGTACTCGTACCCTCCACGAGCCTGCGTGGACATCGGTCCACATAAATTAGAATGGATCAATTCCAACACTTCCTCTGCTCGAGATTGACTAGCCTTGAAAGGCCTAGTTGACATCTTGCCCTCGATGCAGGATTCACAGACTTGATAAGGTACAGCCCGGACTAAGTCCAGTGTCCCATCATCTGCAAGTCTCTGAATCCGCTTCAAGCTGTTGTGACCCAGTCTCAAGTGCCAGAGATATGTAAGATCCTCATCAGAAGAAGTATGTTTTCTCTTTCTAGGATTATCAATTACGGATGAATTACATGCAATACTTGCGGAAGACGTATGATTGCAGTTAATAACATAGAGAGAATTATTCAGCATTCCACAATAGATAACACCGTTATTAACAATGATAGAAACACCACTATAAAAAATAACTGAATATCCATCAACATAAAGTTTGAAAACTGAAATAAGGTTTTGCCAAAAATCCAGCACGTACAAAACATCTCTCAAAGTTAAAACAGAATCATCAAAGTATAAGGTGAAATCTCCAATGGCAGCTGCACTCACTTGCGCTGCATTTCCCATTGAGATGGTAACCCTGTCATTCTTCAGCACCATACTCGGTGTGAACCCATGCAAAATGTAACAAACATGAACAATAGCTCCAATATCCACTACCCACGAATGAGTAGAAACCGATGCTAAACATATTTCCGTTACAAATGCAAATGACGTACCTTGTACCTTGCTTGCGCATGCGTTCTTACTTGAAGTGACACCAACCCTCTTCATCTCATTTGACCTCCTCTCATGTGATCTGCGATCAATCATATTCTTGCACACAGTATGAACCACATCTTTCAATGTGTCCAAGTTGTGCTCAAGATCTGATAACTCAGAATCCCATGAAGGTACGAAAGAGTGTCCTGCTATGAGATCAGTAAGCAACTCTTTGAAAGAGTACTCACTTCTCTTAGCTACATCTTCCTTAAATTCATAGAATGAAAGCGGTAAAGAGTTCAGGATTATATCGATCTTAGCCCGATCAGAGATACATCCACCTCTACGTGTGAATCGTTTCATGTTGTTATCCATCATCATCACATGCAGTGTCACCGAACTGCCATCAACCATTCTCTTACAGACAAGGTCTTTCACGAGATCACGGTTGATAGTTCGTTCCACTTTGCCATACGTGGCCACTAAGTCCATCCTGATCGTAACAGAGCTACAATAACTCATGTACTTGAGCTTCAGTTCTCTAGACATGTTATCCGAGATTAACTTGTAAGTAAAATCCTCAGACGCCACCCATCTATCATAGAACTCCTTCTCACGTCTAGAGACTTTATGGTAACGTGGGGCAAGTGGCATCATAATAAGAACAAACATGTGTTGCTTAGTCAAGAGAATATACTCAATGCAGTATCTCCATTCAGGGAAGTTTGGACCAGTTAGAGGATTGAGAGCAAGTAAATGATCGACAATAGACATAGACATATCTGAAACAATAAAAATCTCAAATAAGAACATACATGTAGAACTTCGAAAACAAATGGATTGAAAACCTTTTAATAAATCAAATACAAATGTTCTCCACTAATTGCCCAAGAGTTCCCATCGCAAGCTACACTCGTAGATGTTTACGATGTCACCCTCGACCACAACTGCAGGTTTTAAGCCCCAATCCATTTATTTTCACTACCATGTCAGGAAGCTTTTGACACTAGAAATTAATAATTAGTGAAAACCTTATACCAAGCCATCTCTCAAGAACAAGGATGCAATTCTTGCATTATATTCTAAGATGCTTCTAAGCCATTAACCACAAATTTAACTCCGGCCAGAAGAGACAGTTTAGCATGGCACGTAGCCATACCGCACAACCCTTAAAGATTTTGTTATCTAAAATTTAAACAATCCTAGAATACTTGTGAAAGAGATTTACGCAAGCTACACTTGTAGACGTTTACGCAAAACTCTCCCACTATTCACATGATTTAAATTGTTTGTCTAGAAATCCCAACAACCGTACCCATGCACCTCTAGGAACTAGCAAGCTACACTCGTAGACGTTTACTAGAACGAGAGATACACTTACAGCCTAGGACCGCTTTGTGGAGGTCCATTAATTTTAATTAAAAAATCAGCTTAGTATTTTTCTTTTAAAAGGTTTCTTATATGCGCACATATAATTTCTTTGTTATTATATTTTCCAAATCTCTGCATGTAATTAAACAAGCCCAAAAATTCCCAAAATATAATTCAACAAAAGAAATTAATCACATAAGCGTGCTTGGTAAACTGTAAATAATAAAAGCGATAAATCATGCTTTTCCTATTATCTACACATGCTTATTTGCGCACATAATAAATCACATATCATACGAGGATAATTAAGGCAAACAAAAATTCCTCGTGGCCCCACAAAATAGGAAAAAATAAAATCCTATCTATTACAATTTGAATTTGAATTTATTGGATAAATCCAAATCTTTTCAAATCTTCAAGGGCCTCCAAATCTTCATCCACCAAATCTTTTGGGCTTTAGGCCTTTGTGATATGATGATTTGCCCTAACCCTAATGCAAAACCTAGGGTTTACACAGGATTGTACAAACCATCAAAACACGAGCCACCTCTGCAGGGATAGCAGTCGCCAATGATAACCACCGCCGTGCGCGCGTCGCACGCTCGAGACCCTCGGCCGTTGACCGTCGCGCGCCTGCGTCGCGCACCCGCTGCCGTGCCGCCGCACCCACCGCCGTCGACTCCGTCTTCGTTCTTCGTCTCGACCCGTCCAGATTACAGATTTGAAAAATACAAAATTTACAGAATAATCTATTCTATTACAATTTTTCAAATCTATACTAATCACAGATTTTCTCGTGATTTTATAAAATTAATTCAGCCCTACACGGATAAACCACCGCGGGCTGAATCATACGGGTTTGCCACGAGGAACAAAAACCATCCACAAAACAAAATAAATTCATTCATGCATATTTGAGTTAATTGTGCACAATAGAGCCATAAATCAGAAACCTGGCTCTGATACCATTTGTAGGGATTTCTAGTGAACCGAATCACAAAATCCAACTGAACCTGATCGATTTATGGATATTGTACACAATCAAAATTCACAAGAAAACCTAGCATGCTCCTATGAATTTAATTCTTAGAATTGTGGATTGAGAGATTAATTCCGTAGAGTTTGATCCGATCTTTCGCATTTGATATCCAATTTCCAATTCAACCACGCGGTTCGATTTAACATGCGGAAACAGAAATTAGAACCCTAATTTCTTGATAAAATAAAAAACAAAGAACGGAAGAAAAAGAAAATCTTGTTCTCCAGATCAGATCTTCAGGCCGTGTCCCAATGTTGTTCAGATCTGCTACTTTTGAGGATTCCATAGATCTGTGTTGTAGTCCGGAGCAGAAAAACTCTTTTTCTCTCCTCTACAGGCGCCGCCCCTCTCTCTCCCTGCTCTAGGGTTTTGACTGATTTGAATGATAAAAAAAGTGGCTAGGGTTTCCAAGAGAGAGTGGTCTATTTATAGACCCAGGGTTTTATCCCTAATGGGCTACTGGGCCTTTTTTCAGCTTGTTTATTTTGGGCCAGTCCTGGGACCTAATGCAAATAATAAAGTGGACCTTTAATTAATTAATTCTCATGTCCACAACCCAGGACACAAATAATTAATAAATATTTATTCTTTTTCACTACATAATTAATACTGACCTACCCCTTTATTTCCATGTTATGAGAACGGGCTGCATTAATTGAGAATACCCATATTTATGGTTACCGGACATTCATTAATTAATCGGAGCTTCTGACAAGTTCTAACTACAATTAATTAATATCTTATTATTCCTGAGTAGTACCACTCAAACCTTATCACTCGTGCCTGAACTTAATCAGCCTGCAGGACTTTGGCACGATGAACGTTATTGAGCTCCTCAGGGAATGTCCCCATCCTATTACTCGGATATGGTTACCTAAACCCAGTCTCATGCGGTACTACACGAACAGTTGTTACCCAAGATGCGGATATACGAGCACGTTACTCAGGCTCTCAACCATGGCAAGTCAAAGCAACAGTCAACCCGTGTAAACCCCTGAACCTTCGTTAGGGTTTACACTCAATCAATATCGAGATCTTGTATTCGCTGATGTCAGACAGATGAATGCACCTCATTGCGGTCCATCAATACGCCACCCCTGCGTACCAGCATGTCAATTAACCAAGACAGACTACTTATTCCGACAATACCGAAACCATCCGGACAGACGTATCCTCATACGCTGTCTCGACTGTGATTAGGTTTATGTCTCACTAGGTCAAGTGATCATACTGTCTTCTTCGATCTACAACACGTCGTATGATCGTCCCTATCGGTGAGACAAGAGGATACCATTGTTACATACATGTAAGTTTGCTTGACAGATAGGAGAAATAAACCGTCGTATACTCATTATAATAAATGCTTTTAGTATACAAAACCCATCAATCTCCCACTTATACTCAAAGCATAACTAAGCTATTACAGAGTATACAGTCCATCTATCTAGTCTGCTATCTCTTTAACCACTATCAGTGGTCATCCACCTCAGACCCAGCTCACGAATATGTCTTTCTTAAACTTTCTGCGGCAAGCTCTTTGTAAATGGATCAGCAAGGTTGTCCTTAGTGTCAATCTTCTTGATCAGCATATCACCTCTCGATACGATTTCTCGTATGATATGGTACTTTCTCTCAATGTGTTTGCTTGCCCTGTGAGACCGCGGTTCCTTTGAGTTTGCCACTGCACCAGAGTTATCACAATAAATTGTGATGCTCCTCGGTAAACTCAGAATCACGCCCAACTCTAAAAGATAGTTCCTTAGCCATACCCCCTCTTTCGAGGCGTCGGAGGCGGCGACATATTCTGCCTCCATGGTGGAGTCAGCAATGCATTTCTGTTTTGAGCTCCTCCAAGATACAGCTCCACCTCCCAGGGTAAATACATATCCTGAGGTTGATATCTCTTTATCCTGATCCCTTGGAAATCCGAGTCTGTATAACCCATAGGGCATAAATCCTCACTATGATAAACTAGGCAGTAATTCCTAGTTCTCATCAAATACTTGAGGATGTGCTTTACCACAGTCCAATGCGCCAGTTCAAAGTTAGACTGATATCTTGCTACCATGCCAACGGCATAACAAATATCTGGCCTGGTACATAACATTGCATACATGAGGCTACCCACCGCTGAAGCGTATGGTACAAGACTCATCTCATCTTTCTCCCGTTGTGTCTCAGGACACTGCCCACTAGAAAGATGAATGCCATGTCTGAAAGGTAGCTAGCCTTTCTTGGCGAGTTGCCTGTTGAACCGGGCTATCACAGTATCCACATAGGATGCCTGGGATAAGCTCAACATTCTTCTTTTACGATCTCGTAAGACCTTAATCCCAAGAATGTAGCCAGCTTCTCCCAGATCCTTCATTTGGAACTGTTCGGATAACCAAGCCTTGATTTCCGACATCACTCCCTCGTTGTTTCCAAATAGGAGTATGTCATTAACGTAAAGTGCAAGGATAACCATGCTCCCACTGACACAAAGTCGGTAAACACAACTTTTGTTTTCCAACTGTGCAAATCCATAGGATTTAATCACATCGTTGAAAAGTAAGTTCCAAGACCTTGATGCTTGCTTAAGTCCATACAAGGACTTCCTAAGCTTCCAGACAAGATGTTCTTTGCCCTTGCGTATGTAACCCTCGGGTTGCTGCATATAGATGTCCCTACCTTCTTCAAGGTAACCGTTTAGGAAAGCGGTTTTGACATACATCTGCCATATCTCGAGGTCCATATGCGCAGCTATGGCAAGGAGTATCCGGATGGATTTAAGCATGACTATGGGTGAAAAGGTTTCATCATAGTAATTGCCCTCTTTCTAACTATAACCCTTTGCCACTAGCGTGGCTTTAAAAGCCGCGATCTTTCCATCCGCCCCTTTCTTTCTCTTGTATACCCATTTGCACCCTATGGCCCTAAAGCCATCCGACAAATCAGTTTTCTGGTATACATCCATAGCAGTTATGGATTCAATTTCGAAATCCACGGCGACACGCCATTTTTCAACATCCTTGTACTGCACTGCCTTTTCGTAAGTCAGTGGGTCAGAGTCCTCGTGTCCATCTTCCGGGCTCAAGTCCAAAGACTCACCCACGAACATGTACCTTTCCGACTGGAAAATAACTCTCCCACTACGAGGCCGTGTCAGTAGTAGGTGCAGTAACTTGTGGTTCTGCACTGAAGAACGTGTCTTTGGTGATGAACCTCTCACAGGTGCACCCTCATCTACACGTTTCCCTTCCCTTGGAATTGCATTCTCGTTTTCAATTTTTTGAAGAAGGATATCACTCCTCGACTTGTGATTACTCACATACTCGTCCTCCAAGAATCTAGCGTTGGTGCTAACAACGACTATCTGACTCTCAGGACAATAAAAGTTACCAGCTTTCATTTTCCTGGGATACCCTATGAACAACATTACTTTTGACCTGCTTTCTTACTTATCAGGTTCCTTCGATAGTACGTGTGCCGGACAACCCCATACTCTAAACTTGCACAAACTTGATTTGCGACCAAGGAAGAGCACAAAAGGCGTCTTAAGAACTGATTTAGAAGGCACCAGCTGCTGTTTCCAATGCGTAGCCCCAAAACAAAATCGGTAAGTTTGCATAACTTATCATTGATCTTACCATCTTTAGAAGAGTCCTATTTCTTCTTTCAGCTACACCGTTTTGCTGGGGAGTACCCAGTGCAGTTCACTGGGATGTAATCCCATTTTCTTAGAAATACTGCAGGAACTCGTTACCGAGGTATTTGCCACCGTGGTCAGATCGCAGTAACTTGATAGTTTTCCCGACCTTCTTTTCTACCTCAGCCTTGAACTCTTTGAATTTCTCAAAGCATTCAGACTTTTAGCGAAGCAGGTAAACGTATCTGTACATTGAGTAATCGTCAATGAAAGTGACGAAGTACCCGTACCCTCCACGAGCTTGCATGGACATCGGTCCACATAAATCAGAATGGATCAATTCCAACACTTTCTCTGCTCGAGACTGACTAGCCTTGAAAGGCCTAGTTGACATCTTGCCCTCGATGCAAGATTCACAGACTTGATAAGGTACAGCCCGGACTAAGTCCAGTGTACCATCATCTGCAAGTCTCTGAATCCGCTTCAAGCTGATGTGACCCTGTCTCAAGTGCCAGAGATATGTAAGATCCTCATCAGAAGAAAGAAGTTTTCTCTTTCTAGGATTATCAATTACGGATGAATTACATGCAATACTTGCGGAAGACTTATGATTGCAGTTAATAACATAGTGAGAATTATTCAGCATTCCACAACAGATAACATCGTCATTACCAATGATAGAAACACCACTATAAAAAATAACTGAATATCCATTAACATAAAGTTTGGAAACTGAAATAAGGTTTCGCCAAAAATCCGGCACGTACAAAACATCTCTCAAAGTTAATATAGAATCATCAAAGTACAAGGTGAAATCTACAATGGCAGCTGCACTCACTTGTGTTGCGTTCCCCATTGAGATGGTAACCTCGTCATTCTTCAGCACCCTACTCGGTGTGAACCCCTGCGAAATGTAACAAACATGATCAGTAGCTCCAGTATCCACTAGGGATGGGGAAAAATACCAAAATATCGAAATATCGGACATATCGTATCGAAAAAATACCGAAGTTATCGAATTTTTGGTATATCATAATTTTTGGTAAGGTATCATACCGTACCGAAAATTTTAGGTACGGTAACGGTATGACAATCCTAATATTGAAGGTATACCGGCACATACTATACCAAAAATATAATAATATTTTTTTATTTTTATTATTATTTTAAAAATAGTAAATTAAAAATAAAATTATATAAATTAAGAATGAAATCATATCTTCCCTTTTCACCTAACAATATTATTGATATAAACATATGTTGGTCCCGGTTTATCAGGGTATAACTTGGCAGCGGAAAATGTGTTAGTTCGTTTCTTGCACTCTGCTGGTTACTCAGCTGACTGGGACCTTGTCAGCTGGTAAGTCAACTGGCACTATGAGTACTCAGCTGACTGGCGACTGGCTGGTCAGCTGGTAGCTCAAGACTTAGAATATTTTAGCCTTGTTTGCACAGTTATATCAGTTTTCAGATATACACCAGCACTTGAGTGCTGGGTTTCAAATCAGTATGAAAATGTAGAAAGCTGATAAAGACAAAAGGATTTTATAGTGGTTCGATCAACTGATCTACGTCCACTCTCCAGTCGACTCACTGGAAATTCACTATAAGAGCAATCAGGTACAAAGAGTCCTACGATCTATCTCCAGCTGGTAGATGCCTCGTCTACCAGTCCACTGGATCAACCGCTCCCGGTCCTTGTCCTTCTTCAGCTCTCGTCAGATGGATGGAGTGCGAGCACGTCACTTCAACCTCCTCCTCTGACTGGTTGGGTGTTGAGTTCTCCCAAGAACGTAAATCCTCTACGGCAAACTGCCCATAATAACTCAAGAGCTGGCTGGCTCTAGAGTTGCTATGTTCTTCCTCAGAAAGAGAAAGAACACCAAGTGAGGTCTAAACTTACAAGCAGGAAGCTTGAAAGTCTCGTGTTTGAAAGATATCAACACACGGAAAAGCTTTAAAGAAAGCCTCGAAAGATGCTTGCTTGCTTGCAATGAATGTTTGTTCTTTCGGTAGTTGGAGAGTATTGAATGTTCAGGATGCAAGCGTCTTAAATGTTGGTGATTCCAACCTATTTATAGACGTAGGATCTCATTTAAAATTCTAGCCGTTTGGACACATCTGGAATGGGTCTCTGTCCTCGGATGTACTTCAGACGGCGGCAGGTAGGAATTTCAGGAAAACGCCATACCTGTGTCTGCTTTTTCTGACACAGACCTCTTTGTGTCAGAACGGCATTATTTCGTCAGTACGAGGAATCGCAACTGGTGTCTTGAACTGATAGACTTTAAGGTATCCTTCCTTAAAGTCATACTTTGTCAGTTTATTCCTCAGACGAATCTTCTTTTTGTCTCTAAGATACTGGGAGAGTGAATCTTGAATTCTGCTGGTAACATCCGACTGGTAGATCATTCTGGTGATCTTGTGCTGGCAGTCTCTGCTGGTGACTTACGCTTGCACAATCTAAGTCTACCAATATGTCTGATGTTAACCCTTTCTTCGAATCTCCCGTGACTGGTGGCTTCACCGCTGGTGAATAGTGTCAGCCAGAACACATATTCTGCTGGTGAACAGTAACCAGTCAATAGCTCTACTCCATGCTGATGAACAGTGTCAGCATGAGTCTTTGTCAGTCGCTTTTGCTGGTGAGACTTCTCTCAACTGGTAAGCACATCTCATGCTGGTGAACAGTAGCCAGCATGAGTCTTGATCAGCTACGACTTACAACTCAAAAGACCTAAACCGGACTTTACATTTGAGACTAGAGCTATTCTAGAGACAAGCTGACGCTGGTAGGACTTAGGATTTGATCCACCAAAACACTTAAACTAGGATCTAAACAAGTAGCTACTGGGGAAAGGAAACTTAGCCAAATTTCCCAACAATTTCCCCCTTTTTGGTGCGATCAAAGCCTAACCAGCGAGCACTCAGCTGATGAGGAAAGTTACAGAAAATTTCAGGGTTTTACAAATAAGCCTATCAGATCTAAACCCATGAAACCACTTCCTCACATCAGCTCTAACTAAAATCTTCCCCCTCAAACCAGGAGAGATATTGCTCGTTTAAAATATGAAAATTGAGATCAGAGCAAAAAGATTTTAAAGTGTGTGATACGAGTGCTGGTGCTGATTACACTGGAAGTGTAAGTTCAGCTGGTAAGTAAATACTCAGACAATTTGTCGGACAATGAGGAATTGTCATCAACTTGTCAGTAATCAATCCATTAATATGTTGCGGTTACAAGTACAGGATAGAAAACTGACTAGTCTAGAGATACGAATACTTACAACAAAATGAAGAAGCTAGACTATGGCTGAGAAGATGATCCTGGTGATTGAGTTCTGCTTGTGAGCGACCTCAGGATCTCAGTAAGCGCTGCCATATCTTGTCTGCTCTTCTCCCTTTCCTCAGCAGCTATCCTCCTCTCCTCTTCAGCAAGGCGAGCTCTCTCTGCCTCAGCCCGTGCTCGCGCACTTTCCCCCTCTTGGATCCGCGCCAAAAAGGAGGACACTCCAGCGGTGAATGACTCCATTTGTTGAGTCATCTCGGTTCGGAAGCTGGTGAAGCGCTGGTCCATCCTGTCATCAATGATATCAAGAAGCTGCGCAGGGGGATGGATCTCGGAGATTGGCTGGGCTGAAACTTCAAGGGAAGAAGAAGGGACATCAGTTGCGGAAGGAGCCGCTGCTGGTTCAGATGCAGCTGATATCTCCATCGGGGCTGGCTCCTCCGCTGGTGCTGCTGCTGGCTCCAAGACTGGTGCATCAGCTGCTGCTGACACTTCGGCTGATACAGCAGCTGCTGGCTCTGCTACTGGCACCCCAGCTGGAGCTGGCTGGACTTCGACAAAAACGAGTGGGGCTGTGAAATCCACCACTTGCCAGTCCATATGATCAGGGACGAGATCGCCCGAGACAATAGGAACAGTAGGGACGGCAAGGGTCAGCCACAAACCACTAGAAGGATCCTCCTCCACAATATACCAGTTGCATACTTCCCCCTAACTGGTTGGCCTCTTCATCAGTTAGCAACTGATACCACTTGCTGATAGTACTTGCTGCTGGCAAACTTCCATCAGTTATCAGCTGGCAACTGGAAAGATGGAAAATTGAGAGCTTGGACTCAATTTTATTCCGCATAATCTTCTCTTCTCTTGGAATTGGGAGCTGGGACCCAATTTCGCTTCAACTGATGGCCTATGCTGGCAAGATTCCGCCAGTATACACCACTTGTTGGATAGAGAAACCACTTAAATAAAAACAACTAAGAGCTTGGACTTAGTCGTAATCAGCGTCCTCCAGAAGATCAAGAACAGAATGAGAGCTGGGACTCATTCTTCCTCATCATTGGGGCTCACATCAATCTCCATAAGACCGAGTTTGATGCACAACTCCTTGAATCTTGCTTCTGGCAGTGGCTTGGTGAAGATGTCAGCCAGTTGATCTTCAGTTCTGATATAGTCCACGCTGACATCCTTCTTCTCGACATGATCACGAATGAAGTGATGTCGAATATCTATGTGCTTGGTTCTGGAGTGATGAACCGGATTCTTCGTGATGCACATAGCACTGTTGTTGTCGCAATAGATTGGAACACAGCCAGTGTCCACTTCATAATCCTCCAGTTGTTGCTTGATCCAAATTATTTGAGCACAGCAACTGGCAGCGGCAACATATTCAGCCTCAGTGGTAGATGTAGCAACTGAGTGCTGCTTCTTGCTAAACCAACTGATTAGCTTGTGTCCTAGAAACTGACACGTACCACTGGTACTCTTTCGATCAATACGGCATCCAGCGAAATCAGAATCAGAATATCCAATGAGTGTAACCTCATCATTCCTGGGATACCATATTCCGAGAGATTCAGTCCCCTTCAGATATTTCACTATCCTCTTGGCAGCTTCCATGTGTGACTTCTTCGGATTTGCTTGAAATCTGGCACACACTCCGACTGAATAAGAAATGTCGGGTCTGCTGGCTGTGAGATAGAGAAGTGATCCAATGATTCCTCGGTAAATGGTAGGATCAACTGATTCACCTTGCTCATCAAGAAATATTTGACAGCTGGTGCTCATAGGTATTCTGAGGGACTTAGTTTTCTCTGGGCAATATTTCTGGATTAAGTCCTTCGTATACTTCCGCTGGCTGATAAAAATTCCATCAGCTGACTGCTGGACCTGGAGTCCGAGAAAGTATGTTAACTTGCCCATCATACTCATCTGAAATGATGTCTGCATCAGTTGAGAAAACTTCTCGCAGAGAGTTATATTCCTTGATCCGAATATGATGTCATCTACATAGATCTGCACCATTAGCATGTCACCACCATCCTTGAGAAGAAAGAGAGTCCTATCAATCTTCCCTTTCCGAAATCCATTGCTGGTGAGGAATTGTGACAGCGTTTCGTACCAAGCCCTGGGCGCCTGTTTCAATCCATACAGGGCCTTTCTCAGCTTGTACACCTTGGTGCCAACTTCAAAGCCTGGAGGTTGCTCGACATATACCTCCTCTTTTAGCTCGCCATTCAGGAAGGCGCTCTTCACATCCATCTGGAACACTGTGAAGCCGTGATACGCTGCATAAGCAAGGAACAGCCGTATCGCCTCCATTCTGGCAACTGGTGCGAAGGTCTCATCGAAATCGATCCCTTCACACTGCCTGTAACCTTTGGCGACTAAACGAGCTTTGTTTCTGACCACGGTGCCATTCTCATCTCGCTTGTTCTTGAAAACCCACTTGGTGCCAATCACTGACTGATGTGATGGTCTCTCCACCAAGTCCCAAACATTATTGCGAGTGAATTCAGCAAGCTCCTCTTGCATGGCATTAATCCAATCAGCGGATTCTAGCGCAACTCCTATGGAAGTAGGTTCCATTTGAGAAATAAAGCAACTCAGGAGCGCACTGCCGTGTCGAGTCTTAACTGAACCTTCCGGATCACCGAGAATAGCATCGGTTGGGTGATCCCTCAGCCATTTGGGAGGACCAGCGACTGCTGGTGCCGGCTGTGAACTAGGTTCATCTGTCCTGACGACTGGTGCTTCCACATTTCCACCAGTCGGAGCTGGAAGAATAACTGGCGGTTGAACATCACCAGTTGGAACTGGAACTTCAACTGCTGGTTGATTTTCACCAGTTGGAACTTCTTCATCAGCTTCTCCGTCTGACTGGCTTCCTGAACCTTCACCAACGTTGTCAGCATCAGCTGGAACATCCACTCCAGCTGGTCCATCGTTGTCTTCTGGCTCAAAGATTCCAGTCGGAATTCCCCCTTGATTTTTGCTAGATCCACTCAGGGAGATTGAGTGTAAGGTCTCAGCAAGATCATTTGCATCACCGACCCTCTCAGGTTGCTGATGGGCACCTGAGGGAACTGGTTGTGAAGATGATCCAGTCATAGGTCTAGTCGAACCAGTTGGTTGAGCATCGGAAGAATTCCTGCCCAACTGATTGCTGACATCCTCGACCTCAGGAACATCTTCAGCCAGTTGGCGTAAGGTCCTGCGCACTAAAGTAGCTTCATCAAAAACAACATTGCATGTTATTTCCACAAGCTGGGTAGTCTTGTTAAATACTCTATAGCCCTTGTGAGAGGGATGTCCATATCCGACAAACACACCCTCATCAGCCTTAGGCGAGAAAGCATTTAACTTCGACTTCCCATTATTATGGATATAACATGGTGAACCGAATGCACGAAGATGAGCTATAGAAGGCTTACGACCAAAATACACTTCGTAGGGAGTTTTCTGGAGTCTGTCGTTGATCCCGCTTCTATTCTGAGTGTAGCAGGCAGTCACCAACGCTTCTCCCCAGAAACTCTGTCCCAAGCCGGACTCAGCCAGCATGGACCGGACCGCTTCTTTCAGCGTCCTGTTCCTACGTTCTGCCAGTCCATT
>JAPKLW010005656.1:0-20088 GCA_026898455.1 Plectranthus barbatus | reverse complement strand
AGCGACGAATAAGAAGTCGCAAGCAACAGAAGTCAAAGGATCGAAGATAGCAAAAGACTTTAGCAGATCCTAGCTTAGCAAATCAAGAGGCTCAAAAGTTGAAGCTGGACTGCAACTCTGACAGAAGTACACACAAAGGTCGAGAATTTCCACAAGTAGTTCGAAAAGTACAAACCTACTCAAAAAGTGTTCAATCAAGTCAATCCTCTCTTGGACAAAGAAGCCGTTGTGTCTAACGAATATGGAGATTCAAGGTTTGAATCTCCACCTATAAAAGACAGGTTCAAGAATGAGATTGACTACTGCTCTTTCTTCACTTCAGACACTCACGAACACTCAAGCAAGAGATTCCTTTGACGAAGTGAACAAACAAAAAGTAGTCAGTTGAGAGCCGTGTGAAAGTATATTAAAAGCCCCCAACAACCAGAAGTGTCGCTCATTGATATACTGACACTCCTTTGAAGACATTTTTGATCGCATTCAAGAATATCTCAATCATTGGGATTCCTTTCTTTTGAGAAAGAATCTAACAGTCAAACACCTGAAAAGGTCAAGACTAAGACGGGCACTTAGCTGCACTCAAGAAAAGTCAGGAAGTGACTATAAAACTTCTATATCAGGCAAGGCAGGAGTTTCGAAGGTGCCCCCTTGACTCAGCCAAACCTTATCGGAGGAGTTCAGATCAACGGAGGATAGCTGTCAAGTAGCCAGGCCGAAAGCTCACTGCCTACTTAACTGGAAAAGCGAATCCTTGTAATCTGTATACTTTTCTAGTGGAATTCTTAGCGTTTCGGCTAAGGAGTGGACGTAGACCATTTTGATCGAACCACTATAAATCTTGTGTTCATTTACTGTTTTATTAATCACTGTTCAAAGTTGATTTGAAACCTAGCAACAGAGTTGCTAGTATATATCTGAAAACATACTTAAATAATAACTTGAGCTAAGAAACATTCTGAAAACAACGTGAAGTGTAGGAGACGTTTATTTATTCCGCTGCATCTCGTGTTAAGATATAATCACGACGACTCTGGTATTAAGGGACCAACAAGTGGTATCAGAGCAGGAGGTTGAAAAATCGACTGCTTCTGAGTCGCTTCTGACCAGATCTGTATCTTCCTTGCACTTTTACTTGTTTATCTGTGTCTAGCTCAGGAGACAAGATGTTGAATCATTCCTTTGGGAAGTACAACAGGGAGAACTTCACAACATGGAAAAAGATGGCCTTAATACAGCTTCAGAGCATACACCCAGAGATGGTTGAGGTACTTGAACGAGGTCCTATTAAAATTATGAAAGCTAACACTTTTGTAGGACTCGTACCCGAACCTGCTGAAGGAGCTGCTGAAGGAGATCAACCTAGACCTCCGAGGCCACCGAGACCCCAAATGGTTGAAAAATATTTTGAGGAATATACCAGTGAAGACAAGAAGAGAGCTCAGCTGGAGCATGTTGCAAAAAAGCTAATACTTGATTCTCTACCTAAGCTGATGGCATAAAAGGCCTTAAAGTTTGATACAGTTAAAGAAATGTGGACGTATGTGTGCGAGTCATCTCAGGAGACGGACCAGATGAAGCGCAACAAACTGCAGGTAGCTGTTGACAAATATGAATCCTTTTCTATGAATGCAGGAGAATCCATACAAGCTATGGAAGAACGCTTTAATACCATCGTTGGAGAACTGAATAATCTTGGTAAGAAATATGAAAATGGGGAAATGAATCATAAAATTATTTCTAAACTATACCCCAGAGACGACTGGTTCGTCAAAATGACCAGTCTGAGTGAAAAAGACCTCAGCAAAATGATAACATCCGAGGTATTTGCTCAGCTGAAATCTCATGAATTCATAATACAACAGTCAAAAAAGAATGAAGCTGCAGTAGCACAATCCGCTGCTAGCTCAGATGATTTAGCATATTTTGCCAAAAAGGATTTCAACAAGTTTAAACTAAAGAAATCCTATCATAATCAAGAAAGATCTGTTCCTGTAACACAAACAAAAGAGGTTGCTACAACCTCAGGCTTCCAGCCTACTGATCTCAAGATCAGTGAACTAGAAGAACAGGTGAAAAAGCTTCAAAAGATGTTGATGGAAGCTAAGGCTGAAAAAGAAACAAAGGAAGCTCAACAGTCACCTTCTCATGCCCGCTCAACAGAGCGAAAGCCTAGGACTTGTTTCGAGTGTGGATCTCCTGACAACTTGAAACATGATTGTCCGAAAGTCAGCAAAGAGGAGAGGGAGCGTTTGAAGCAGAGATTTGAAAGACGTGCAGGCAATGCAGTCAAGAGAGCGCTCCTGACCAGGACGGAAACTCAGGATATTCCTGAAAACGATGAAGAGTACTATCTATCTTCAGAAGAAGATAATGAAGAGGCCATCCTAGTTCTGATGGTAGACATCGTGGAGGATCAGTTTGCTGACGCAGACGTTGATCAGGATGCTGAAACGGCTCTAGCAGTCGAGAACAATGAGGTAATTTCAGTAAGCATTCCTAGCTTTGCAACTTTTGATGAATACGAGGATTTCACCTTAGACTCTGAGGAAGACTATCTCACGAAGCTAAGTGAAGAATTCTCTAAGATGTATGAAATCAAAAATATAATTATAAGTGAAAACACCTCACTAAAGTTGGAAGTTTCAAATTTGACCGAGGAATTTGAAAGACTAAGGTCTGCAGGTGAGGAACTTTCAAAAATGAAAGCTGAATTTTCAAAACTTTCTGAAAATTTCAAAATTCTTGAAAAAGAAAACATTTTGCTGAAAAACAAACCAAAAGAAAATTGCATTTGTACATACATGACCAGTAAAGCTGTTTTGAATGTTGCAATTAACCAACAAAAGCACCACAAGGATAGAGTTGGTGTTGGTTTTGATCATAATGATAAAGGAGAATCTTCTAAGCAGAAGACTATTCAGTTTGTCTCTGCTGGAAAATTCATCTTTGGAGAAAAATTGAAAGAAAAGGCATCTGCTGAAACATACATTGCTAAGCAGACTAAGGACATAATGCAGAGTGAATCTGCTAAACCTCAGCAGATTACTAGAGTGTCTGCTAGGGAACCTCAGCAGAGGTACGTTAAAACTCAGCAGAATGCTAGAATGTCTGCTAGGGAACCTCAACAGAGGAATGCTAAACCTCAGCAGAATACTAGAGTATCTGCTAAGCAACCATGGTCAGCAGAGTCTAGAGGAAATGCCGAGCAGTATGTATCTACTGCCAGGACAGCAAAATCTTCATTTCAGAAAGGCAAACATGTTCATTACAATGCTGACAAACCTTCATATAATACATACACACCACATAGGCGGATCACCTATGTGAGGCCTGAGTCCAAACCAAATTCTTTCAAAAGGACAGTGAAGGCTCGACACACTACCACACCTCATCCTCAATCTAAGTATGCAAGATTTACTTATCCTAAGGTTGAGAAAAGTATAAAGAGTGATGTCAAGAAGAAAATTTTGAAGATCACTCGAATGTGGATTCCAAAAGGAACAATGACACTTGCTAATCCTGCAGGACCCGATACTAAACGGGTACCTAAATCAATCTCTTAATTTTTGCAGAAACAGGATTTAAGAGCCAAGGTGTCAAGATCGCCAGATGAATGGATCCTTGATAGCGGCTGCTCAGGACACATGACTGGAAGAGCAGACCTATTCTCCGAAATACAAAGCATTTATGGATCCTCGGTTGTTTTTGGTGATAACAGCAGAGGAAGAGTCATTGGTAGAGGATTTGTAGAACAAAATGGAATCCGAATTGTTAATGGTGCTCTCGTTTCGAACCTTAAACATAATTTGATGAGCATCAGCCAATTATGTGAAAATGGATATAACGTTTATTTTATTAACTCTGGCCGTGATATTGTTGATAAGGTTACAGGAGAAGTGAAGCTTAGAGGCATCCGCAAGGGTGGCCTATACGTGGTCGATTAGCAGAGTGGCCAACAGGACTCGTGCTTTGTGGCATTCAACAAAGAAGAAACTAATTGGCTGTGGCATAAAAGATTAAACCACTTGAACTTCAAAACGATCAATCATCTGGCCAAACATAAACTGGTAGAGGGATTGCCTGCGGAATCTTTCCGAAAGGAAGGAGTGTGTAAAGCATGCCAACTAGGCAAACAGACAAAGGCATCCTTCAAATCAAATCAAGAAAAAGACACCTCAGGGAGAATTCTTGAACTCTTACACATGGACCTGTTTGGACCTGTCAAACCACCCACAGTAAATAAGAATATATATACACTTGTGGTAGTTGACGATTTTTCCAGGTACACGTGGGTTCGACTCCTGAAAACTAAAGATGAAGTAAAGACCCTGCTACCTGAACTGATCCTTAAAGAGCAGAACAACAAGGAAGTTACAGTTAAGAGGATTAGATCAGATAATGGAACTGAATTCTGTAATGGAATTTTGATGGATTTCTGTGCGGAAGCTAGTATTCATCATGAAAAGTCCACTGCTAGAACCCCGCAGCAGAACGGGTTAGCAGAACGAAGGAACAGAACCTTAAAGGAAGCAGCGAGGTCCATGCTTGCTGATTCAGGACTCAATGGAAAGTATTGGGGAGAAGCTATCATGACCTCCTGCAACACTCAGAACAGGAGTGCGGTTAATGGCAGATTCAACAAAACTCCTTATGAAGTGTATAATGGTCGTAAGCCTTCTATTAAACACTTCCGTGCTTTCGGTTCAACATGTTATATCCATAACAATGGGAAGTCTAAACTTAACACTTTTTCGCCCAAGTCTGATGAAGGTGTTTTCCTAGGATATGGACACCCATCTCACAAAGGTTATCGAGTGTTAAAATAGACTACTCGACTTGTGGAAATAACATGTAATGTTATTTGTGATGAGTCTACTTTAGTGCGCAGGGCTAACAAAGAACAGAAGAATGACAATCATGAGACCAATGATATCTATGATCAATCCTTACAAAATTCTTTCGAAAATATGAGTATTGATCCGATTAGGTCTACGACTGATGTCGATTCAGAAACTTCGCACTCAGCAGGTGACCAGATTGCTGACCAGGCCAGTGATGCTATTGATCATGCTGAGGCCCCATCTTCTATTTATCTAAATGAAAATTTAGATGTTGCTGGAGCTCTTGATGATCAAGATGATGGAGAATCTACTGAAGGTCTTAGCAAAGGAGTTGTTGAGATTCCAGTCCTGGAGGAACCTGTTGCTGAAATTCCACCTATTGTCGTACCTCCCCATGCCAATCCTGTTCATGAAGATCTAGGAGCAGATGATGAAGAAGGAGTAGCAAACGTTCCAGTTGCTGAGCCACAGGAGAATGCAGTAGAAACAAATCCGAACAACAATCATCAAGATGAAGCACCAGATGCTGAAACCCCAGCACGTGTCAGACCTACGTGGCTTCGTGCTCATCCCCTAGAAGGAATTCTTGGAAACATCAATGATCCATTGTTAACAAGACAAGGAAACGCAAATGCTATGCTGGCTTGCTACATCTCAAGTGAAGAACCTAAGAAAATTGAAGAAGCCTTATCAGATCCAGATTGGGTGAACGCCATGCAAGAGGAGCTTGCAGAATTCACACGAAACAATGTGTGGGAACTAGTTGACAGACCAGAGCACCAGAGTGTTATAGGCACGAAGTGGGTGTTCAAAAATAAGAAAGATGAATCAGGATCTGTAGTCAGAAACAAGGCACGGCTTGTGGCCAAAGGATATAGACAATGTGAGGGCATAGATTATGATGAAACATTCGCCCCAGTAGCAAGACTTGAAGCAATTCGTCTATTTCTGGCATATGCTGAATACCATGGATTCGATGTGATGCAAATGGATGTGAAGAGTGCCTTTCTGAATGGTGAGCTCAAGGAGGAGGTTTATGTTGAACAACCACCAGGATTTGAGCAAGGCAATCAAGTATACAGGCTTAAAAAGGCATTGTATGGTCTAAAGCAGGCACCAAGAGCCTGGTATGGAACTTTGTCTAAGTTTCTGTTGAATAATGGATTTCAGAAAGGGAGGATAGATCAAACTCTCTTTCACATTAAAGATGGAGCCAGCATCTTGCTAGTTCAAATATATGTTGATGATATAATCTTTGAATCAAAGTATCAAGAACTATGTGATAGGTTCTCTGATCTCATGACTAGCCATTTTCAAATGAGCATGATGGGAAAAATGTCTTATTTCCTTGGATTGCAAGTTCAACAATCCAGAGAGGGAATTTTCATCCATCAGAAGAAGTATACTCGTGATCTAATTGATAAGTATTGTCCGGAGAAGACCAAGAGTCTGCGCATACCTATCTGCACAACATGCATTGCTGCTCTTGAGAAAGAAGGAGATGATGTGAATCCTACTCTTTACAGAGGGATTATAGGTTCACTGCTATATCTCACCGCTAGCAGACCTGATATCTCATATGTCGTTGGTCTATGTGCTAGGTATCAAGCCAAACCTAAGAAGGCTCACTTTGATACTGCTAAGAGGATTGTTCGCTACTTGAAGTGCACAGAAGGCCTAGGAATTTGGTATCCTAGAGAAGATAGTCTTGCTCTGAGTGGATATTCGGATTCTGATTTTGGACGATGCAAGATCGATAGGAAAAGCACGAGTGGCACGTGTCAATTTCTGGGACACAAGCTCATTAGCTGGTTCAGCAAGAAGCAGCACTCTATTGCTACCTCCACCACTGAAGCAGAATATGTGGCTGCTGCTAGCTGCTACTCGCAAATTCTCTGGATAAGGCAACAATTGCAAGATTACGGGATCTCTCCCGAATGTGTGCCTATCTACTGCGACAACAATAGTGCCATGTGCATTACAAAGAATCCTGTCCACCACTCTCGGACCAAGCATATCGATATCCGACATCACTTCATACGAGATCATCAGGAGAAGAAAGATATCGATGTTCGCTATATATGCACCGAAGATCAGATAGCTGATATATTCACAAAACCTCTTCCAGAAATCAGATTTAAAGAACTATGCTTAAAGCTAGGATTGATGGAATTAGAGGAAGAAGTGGATGAATGAGTCCTAGCTCTCATTCTTTCTATCTGGATTTCTTGAAATTTGGTTGATGATTAATTAAATTCTGGATGCTATTATTCGGTTTGCTAAAGATATCATGAAATTGCTAAATTACGAGATGCTGAACCTCGAACACTAGAAGTAAACTGGGATGCTGAAACGCGTCATGATTCAGTGAAAAATTTCAGCACACCAGCTTAGCAGACAGAGGTTTTGCTATTCGATTATTTCTTATTTAGCAAAAAGGTTCACGAGAAGATACTCAGCAAATAAAACGAAATCAGCATATTCGTCAATTCATTCAAAGGAAGAACAACATATTTCATGAACTTCACAACACTACAAAAGGGAGAATCAGATCCAACCAACCCTTACATCATCATCTACTACAAAAGTCTAACAAATTTTCTTTTGTCAACGTCAACAACAAAAGGTTGGAGTCCAGAACATCCATCAACACGAGTTCGGAAAGTGAGACCTCAAGGGATAGAAGTCAAAACCCATCACAGGGATGCCTTCAGAGACTATGTGAGGGAACTTCTGCTCTAGTAACCAACTCAGCTGCATGGCAGTTGGCAGAGGAAACTGAGGAAAGTGGTCGATGTAGTCCTTCACCCCATCAAAGAAGAACCCCGCCCAATCGACGTTCTTCATCTCTGCATTAATGGCCATCATAGCCCTCCAGATCCTAGGATTGAACACATAGTTCTCAGCAGCAACTCCAAACGTCACGTTACTGACGAGGTCAAAGATTACTCTATACTCCTCCTTCAACTCCAGACATGATGGAGTTGGCGAAAAGTCATAGATATCTGACTGCCTCCACTTGTCCCAGAAGCCAAACTCTGGAGCAGTCATATGACGATTGACGTCCATAATGCGAACTGGACCTCTTGGGAGACCAAACTTCTGAGAAAAGAGGGTTGGAGTCCAGCAAACCAACTGGTTCTCAAAGGAGCCCCAGATAGCATCATCAGTGGTTTTGCATGAATAGATGAAACTCTGAAGAGCTCGTTTCTGATAACTTGCAGGAATAGTCATCAGAAATTGGTCTAGACGACTCTCACGAAGAGCCCCCATAACATGGTTTGCAACGTGATAGTTATCATCGTACTCATAGAACAACCCTGATTCGTGGAGAATCTGGTTGCGAGTAACGGTTAAGTCGCTCGGAGCGATGGTAATTTGATGCATCATGGTGGAACAAGAAAAGAAGAAAATGCTATGCAAAATGGTTTGAAAGAGATGGTGTTCAAGAAAACAAGTGGGATGTTATTTATAGCAAGATTGTGGTTCTCTCCACAGAGGGAACATTCTCCCAAAAATGTCTTGTCAACTCAATTCAGAGGGCGGAAGTCGAGGAGTCTCGACAAATTGGGAAACGCCACCTGTCCAAATAAATCTATTTCCAGCAAGTCGACCTACCTGAGTGATATGGCGATCTCTTCCACGAATGCTTGAAAAGACACCAAAGGACATCCCAAATCCACTGATTAAGGCAGAAATCCATCGTCTTAAATAAATGCACTTGATGACTTTTTATGGAAAATTGTAGCTTACCTCAGAAATATAAGGATTGCTAAAGCATAAGATCCTTCAGAGACTCAACACTATCACAAGAAATGTTGCTAGATCCGCTTGCTAAGTCAAGGAGTCTGCTAAATCAGATCAGCAAACAAGGTTCGAGTTACGCTCAGATTGCTAGGACATTGAAGCAGACAATGGTTGCTGATCTTTCAGCAAACGACATATTGGAAGACAAAAACATATAGTTGTGTATAATGCATACATCCTTTCATTTCATTCACTGAAAGATGTCATTACAAAGGAGGATGAGAAAATAGAAAAACAACAACACGCTTGTTATTTTAGGGAGAACGAGGGTTAAACGGGAAGAAGTCCGTATCAAGGAGGTTCGATCGTCCTTCTGCTATCCGAGGAAAGCTCTGCTCCAACAGCCAACTGAGCTGCATTCCATTCAGCAGGGGCACAGAAGGGTAATATTGGACACAATCTCGAACGTTGTCGAAGATGTATTTCGCCCAATCGACCTCGACCTCATCATCAATGGCCATCATGATCTGCCATGTTTCCTTTGTGAAGGAAGTATCATCAAGGCCTTCTCCCATCAACATGTTGTGAGCAACGCAGAAAAGCACCCAGTAAGGAGTTCGTAGATCGTATGCTGAAACAGAAAGGGAAAACTCTGACAAAGGAGATCGTCTCCATTTCCACCACGATGACCATTCTGGGGCTATTTCCGTCACGCGATAGTTGAACACTGACCCAGGACCTCTAGGGAGGGCGAATCGCCGAGAGAAGGAGTCTGGCGACCAACAGACTAGTTTGCCGTGGAAAGAACCATAGATAACTTCTCCCTCCACCGAGCAGTCCTTGATAAACTCTCGAAGAATATCACCTTGGAGACACCGTAGGGTGGCCGTGACAAATTGAGTCAATCCACTTTGATTGAGTTTTGACACAACAGTCTCTGCCACAACGTAATCATCATCATACAGGGAATACAATCCAGATTCATGAAGAATCTAGTTACGGCGCAATTCCAGAGATTGACCTGGCGAATCCATTCTCTTGAAGATTTTTTAAGCAGTACAAATAAGGGAAAGTTTAGATAAGGGCAATTGTGGTGATAAGGATCCTCACAAGAAGGCTATTTATAAAGGGAAAAGTCATAATTGCGGATATCTTTACAAAACCGCTTGCTGAATCCAGATTTAAGGAGTTATGCATAACCTTGGGTCTTATGGTGTTAGACGAGACCTTGGATGAATGAAATTTCATTCTTATTCTTTCTGGATTTCTTGAAGACCTGGTACTAGATATGTACACATATTATGAAGTCTGGATTCAATCTGCTGAATATTCTGTCTAAAATGCTGAATTAGTGTTATTTAAAGTTCTATCTCTACTGGGGAGCAAGTTAGCAGAGTACTCTCATTTTCAGCAGAGTGTTCACTTAACTCCTTATCTAGCAGAGTACTTATTCTCAGCAGTTATGCTAATGAGGATCGTTGCTATGTATGAGAAATGATTTACTAAGATAAGATTATCTGATTACTTTCATTCAAACTTTGTACATGGACAAAAGAAAGTACAACCATACTTAGAAACTCGCATTAATTTGCAATAGAGCGAAAGGGATAAAAGTCAGTGCTACAAAGAGAGGATGGCCCTTCTGCTAAGACCGGGAAATCTTTCTCCAGCAACCAACTGAGTTGCATTCCATTCAGCAGAGGAATGGAAGGATAGATTCGAGCGCAATCTCGTACGGTCTCGAATATGAAGCCCGCCCAATCAAGCTCGTTCTCCTCATCATCCATGGCAAGCATAACTTGCTAAGCCTCCTTAGTCAGAAGGAAGTCATGTGAATCTTCGCCCAGAATCATGTGGTTGGCCACATAGAAGAGATCACGATAAGGGGCCTGAAGGTTCATCGCCGCCGGAGTCGGAGAAAAGTTGTACTTAGGAGAAAGACGCCATCTCTTCCATGCCGTCCACTCAGGAGCCACTGCTGAGTTTTTGTGGTCAAGGACATGAAGGCGACCCCTAGGGAGCCCAAAGTCCCTTGCAAAGGAGTCCGGCGACCAACGCACCACTGTATCCCGAAAGGAACCATATATGGCATTCTTCTCTGTCATGCAACCCTTGAGGAATGCACGAAGAAGGTCCTCGTGATAGTGCTGAGGAGCGATGGTTACATATTGCTTCAAACCGGTGTTGGTTATCTTCGATATCACCATATCTGCCATGAAGGGCGTATCGTCATAGTATGCCCGGAGGGCAACTTCATCCAAGATTTGATTCCTGGTAATATCAAGCATTCCACTCGGAGATTCCAATGGAAAATATCAAAGAGAAAAGTATTTGTTTTGATTTGGTTGTGATGTTGAAGATAATCACAAATGTCCTCTTTTATAGAAGGAAACACATCCCTCACGATTTATGATCTCACATTGGAAATCGAATCGTCGCCAGATAATGTATGGTTACGATTGCAAGGGGAGTCATATTACTTCAGCAGTGACGGTTGGAAATCAAATCAACGTTTGGCTCAAGAAAAATCTTCATCATGATTTTTGATTTTCTAACCCTCCACGTTGACAGTTGAAAACGCCAAAATGAGAAGAATTTTTATCGTCATTTATTCGAATATATTGAGTCAGATATATTTTCATCTCATTACATTCGAAGGGGGAAGGAAGAATGTTGTTCGAGGCAGAATGGCGTTCGAGATATTCAAAATGGTTAAGTTCATGCATGAAAAGAATTGGAGAAAAACGAATCACATATGTTGTGATATGAAAATGTCTCAAAGTACGTGGGATTTTCTGATAAATATCACGGTTAATCCGATATCAAGAATTTCCTTTTCGATGATAAAGATTGAGTCTATGCTAAGATTTTTGATTGCTGAAGACATCATTCAGAAGCAGGAGTTTGCGTCTTACGAAGAAATGCATTTAATGCGCGCAGACGTTGGCAGCAAATTAGGTCATGCCACATTGCCAGCACCCTTGTTTTGGAGAACGTGTGATTTGACTAATTATTTCAACCGTGGATTGAAATTTGAAAGGAGCAACCCACACCGTCGATTTTCTATTATGCTCCGAAATTCTCTACACTAAATGAATTTCAAATCCCTTCCTATCTAAAAACCCAAAAACCCTTCACTTTTCTATTTTGAAATCCCTTACCTCTCCTTCTCAAAAACCTCTTTGAAAAATTCCAAACCTCTGAATTCGCATCAATGGCGTCAAACTCGAACTCTCCAAAATCACAAAACTCAGACCCTGATCAACCCCAACCACATCAAGCCTTAAATTTAGACGATTTCATCACGTCATCCCAACTTCAAACGCCCGCCTTTATTTATCCACAGACTGCCGATTCCCCTTTTCATGTTCGACATGCACCTAGGTTCACGGGAATAGAAAAGAAAGAAGATATTGACGAATCAATTTCCTACAACAAACTTGTTGTTTTGGCCCGGAAAAAGGAACTATCTGGCCATTCAGGGGAACAAAGACGTCTGGCGCAAATCCGGAAGGACAGGATCCTTTACATGCCTCTCGCCACCAAACATATTCCCAAGTGTATTATGGACCTACTCGATTCTGAGTTATTGGTAAAATATCTCTCCGCTGAACCTGTTCGCTTTCATCCTCATATGGTCTCAGAATTTTATGCTAGGGCAGTCATGAGCCCTGATCACAAAACTTTCAAAACTAGCATATATGGAAATGTTGTGGAAGTTAGTGCTGATTTGTTATCTAGGATGTTTGGGCTTCGGAATTATGGACCCAAAATTTCTCAATATAAGTTGAATGACCTTGTCGAAATGGAGAAATGTTGGAATCTTTGGAAGAAGCCAGGGGAGTTGAAAGATAAGAAGGGTCAGGCGATTATATTCAAGGTTGCTACTCCAATCAACACTCTGTCTGATGAGTATAAGTTACTGGCGGAGATAGTAATCAAAATGCTTCAATGCGATGCTGGTTCTTATTCCGAACTTTCCGCAAAGAAATACTCTGTTATGATGGCGTTGAATGACAACATTAAGGGAAATTGGGCTGAATTCTTCTTCGAGCGATGGGCTGAACATGCTCGAAAGAATGACCACATGGCTATAGATGGAACGTTCTCTTCAAATGTGAACTTTGGATTGAAAATCAGTAAGTACTTGGAGATATTATTCACAAACACAAGAGTTGACAGAGGTGAAAGTCTACTTCCAACAGACTACATACCTATAACGAGGAAAGAGCCTAAGCCCGTAAGCTTTCGAAATCTTAGGAAATTGACGGGAAAATCTAATGTGGATAAAGACAAACCCACATCTCCTGAAGAGCTGGATCCTGCTACCACTTCAAGTCGGGTCTTACAGCCTGCTATTCCCATGTCTGCTGAAGATATTGCTCTATTGCAGACGAATGCTGAAACAGAACACTGTTTCAAAAATCTCGAGGAGATTGAGAAATTAGGAAATTTACCGGTTGATCAGATCAACGATATATTGACTTCGAAGGAAGTAGAACAGCCTCCGATTATTCTTGGGGAAATGGCTTTACCAATTCAAACAAAGAAGAGAACCACGGATACTTCTCCTGTACCTAAAGCAAAGAAGAAGACCAGGAGAAAGTTGGAATTACTTACCGAAAAAGAAGAATTGGAGAAAGCAGAAGCAGAGAGGAAGGCTGCTGAAGCTGTTGTAAGAACTGCTGCTGATGTTACAGCAGAGAAGGACTCTACTGACAATGATACTGAGGAGACCGCTGAAATTGATCCAGATTACATCCCTAAATCTCTCAGAAATATAGAAAAGCGCACTCAGGAAACAAGGAAAATGAAGAGACAGCGTGAAGCTACTCTAAAGGAAATCGAGAAGAGAGAATATCAGAAATTTATTAGAAATCTAACATTCGAAGAAAGAGACAAAAACTTAGAACGAGCCAAATCTGTTGCTGAAGAGTTTATGGCTCAGAAGAGAGCTGCTAGACAGGCACAATTAGAAGAACAAGCTGCCAAGAAATTGAAAAGCACGAAAGAAGATGATATATCTTCACAAGATGCTATGTCAGATGAAGAGGCTAACAAAGAATACAGTGCTAGCAGAGGAGTCGAAACTAGCAGAACAGAAGAGTCTAACATAGTGGATGAAGTATCAGCAGAGCACGTGGAACAATCAACAACAGTGGAGATTGTTGCTGAAGGAAATCCTATTCCAGCAGAGAACGAGGAAACGGCAGACATTTCAGCAGATACTGCCATGGACTATGATGATGAAGATCCTGCTGCTGAACTTGGTCAACTAGCGGAAGAGACCGCAAAGAAAGGAAAAGAGAAAGCTGATTCAGAAGAGGAACCAAAAGGAAAAGAATTCTCAAGAATGCTGGAGTCTGGAGCCTTTAATGAAACTCACTATCTACATCCGATAGTTCGCAGAAGAAATGATGTAGAATCGAGTGGAGTTCGAAGTGCTGAAGAACAAGTCGAATCACTCTTCAATCCTAAAACATCTAAAGAAACTCCAGAACAGGATATGTTAGCAGAACAGCCGGTGCAAATAGTTCTAGCAGACCATCCGAAGGAAACACATCTTGATAATCAATCTGCTATGATTCTCTCAAGTGCTAATCCAATAGAAGAACAACCAGGTGCTGAGACACTCCAACAATCATCGCTCGTCGAAGAGAATGATTCTCAACTCACTGAACCTGAATCATCCTGCATCTCTGAATCTGATACTGATGGAGAATCTGCGGAAATATACAATGCAAAATTCCTGAGGAAAGAAACTTCTGGATCAGATGCTCTTCTTCGAGTGCCTCTTAATGGATTACTAGGACTTCGCTATCGACTTCGAAGAATTGGCCAATGGTGTGCAAAGGTCTATCCTGAAGGATTGCCCAATTCTGATCTAGCACCTATGGCTGAGGAAATAGAGTTGTTTGTTCAATCCGAAATAGAAAGAGCCATTGCAGACTTATTCTACAGTGAGTTGGACGAATCAACTTCAGAAGCACGCATGTTAGCAGAAGAGTTTCGCCGATGGAAGAAGTGTGATTACATTATGCATCAACTCTGTTTAGAAGAAAAAGCATTGATTTTTGCAGCCAAGGGATTAAACTTCTGGAGGCGTGAGGAACGTTGGTGCTTCGATTGGATTGATCAAGTTCCGGGGATGAAACAGTTCTCAGATAAACAAGTGATGTGCAGACTTCAAGCCATCCGAGAACATCGTTCTCTCACAAAGACTGTTGGTTTACCCAAATCCACCTTCGTACCCGATGGATACTCTGATGCCAGAGTTGAATTGTCCAAGCGTCAGGCAAGAGCTGATGTTGCTTACAGGAAACGTCAGATGGAGTATGAAATTCAACAAGCAGAGAGACTCAAGGCTCGAATAGCGGCACAGGCCACTGAGCGTGCTGCTCTGGAATTTGATTACAAAGATATGTAGTTGGCCAAATTCCTGAACATTGATATTCAGGAAATAATTAAGGAAGCTCAGGAAGCAGAGGCCCGAATTGCCTAGGAGATCGCACAAATTTTGGAGGCCGCTCGTCGAATAGTACATGAGGAAGCTTGTTATCAAGCACATGTTGATGCGATTGCTATTCAAGTACAGCAATCACCTATTCCAACAAGTCGAGAACTCATTGCGACCACTTCTTTAAATGCCACTCCAATAACCTCTCTGCAGATACCCTTTCCAATGAATGTCGATATGGCTGTCGCTTTTAACTCTTATTTGCAAGTAGCCATTGATGGAAGAGTAGCAGAAGCAACCACTCACTTGCGAAGAGAAATTGATGAAGTACGGGGAGATGTATCTCATGTACGATCAGAGGTCGCTGAAACCAAGTTGGCCGTCTCCGAGAATAAGACAAGCCTGGAGGTTGTTCAAAAGGATTTAGCCGAAACCAAGACGACCCTAACCGAAACTGTGGTGGCTTATGGTACCAACTTTTTTGCTGCAATCAAAGAGGGGGAAGAAAGAAGAAAGGCTGACCAGGAGAGAAGAAGAAAAGAAGATGAGGAGTTAGCCGCTAGGAAAGAGGAGTTAAGAAGGAAAGAAGAAGAAGCGAAGGAGGAATCAAGAAGGAAAGAGCAAGAAGCAAAATTAGAACTTCAAAGAAAGGAGCATGAACTTCAAATACAGAAGATTGCAATGGAGCAGGAGAAGTTGGCTAAACAACTGGAGCGTGAGGCTGCTGAAAGAGAAACAGGAGCCAATCTTCTTGAGAACTTCATGAAGTTCACCATGGAGAGATTTGCTGATATCCAGAAGGGCAACTCATCGAATCCAGCGGACAGCGAGAAGGACAAGCCAGCACCCGGCTCATAAACGTCAAGGTCCAATCTTATCATTAGTCTTTGCTTTCTGAATCCAATGTGTATTTAAACTTGCTATATCATCTATAAAATTGGATCAGACTTAGACAAATTCTCCTTGTCCACCTCTGATTTTTACTGGTGTGCTCTAAGTTGATTTACACTTCTGGTGTACTCAACAAATTTGCATGTGGATATGGAGATTATATTTTGATTGATGAATGCTCGCTGATTTTATGGATGCTAGAATTTCTAGCATATTACCTTTGTGCAGCATTCCATTATACTTAATCGAGAAATATTTCCCGGCACATGTTGAGGGGGAATTATATTGAAATCATTTCTTTTGCTAGAACCTAGTTGGAAAAACTCTGTGTTAGATTGATAGAATAGCATAACTTTGTAAAACACAGACATTCTTCCACTTATGGTCAACAAATGATAGTAAGCTTTGATCGCACCAAAAAGGGGGAAATTGTTGGGAAATTATTCCTAAAATCTCATTTAGGATCTATTTGTAAAAGGTTTTGTTGGATCAAACCTTATATAGTTGGTCGATCATTTGCCGAATTCTAGATAGTCTAGCATAATCTGTAAAGTCCTGTATAGGTTTTATATTGAGTTGTAATAGACTAGTGTGCTAAGAAGAATTCCTAACAGATACGAAGCAGATGACGTCTGCTAAGAGTCGCTGAACAGCAGAATGCTAAGATATTAGCATTCATCAACAACCTACAACTGCTAGAGAAGCGAGCAAACGAAGGAATACTAGCAAACAGCAGAACGTTTGCTAGACAATACACAACAACAGAATGTTAAGGCATTAGCATTCAGCACCCTTCAGCGACGAATAAGAAGTCGCAAGCAACAGAAGTCAAAGGATCGAAGACAGCAAAAGACTTTAGCAGATCCTAGCTTAGCAAAGCAAGAGGCTCAAAATTTGAAGCTGGACTGCAACTCTGACAGAAGTACACACAAAGGTCGAGACTTTCCACAAGTAGTTCGAAAAGTACAGACCTACTTAAAAAGTGTTCAATCAAGTCAATCCTCTCTTGGACAAAGAAGCCGTTGTTGGGATTGTATACTGAAAGCATATATGATTAAGTGTTTTCGTACACTGGTATTCATGTATGTATCCGCAACAATGCTCGCTGTCTGATAGAACAATCATACGACGAACTATAATATCCTTTTATCTCGTGGAAAGGGATGACCATATGGTGTGTTGTAGATCACAGAGGATCATATGGTTCGCTTGACCTAGCGAGATATAAAGAGTATCACAGCTGAGACGGTCCCTGGATAGGCTGTCGGTTTAAGCTGCGGCACATCAGTTCATAAGTGGGCTTATCCTGGCTACTTGATGTGTCGGTACATTTTTATGTATTGATGGGATCAACAGTGGGATGTGCCGTTCTCATTGACATATGAACGAGCCAGATCCCTAGTATACTTTCTGTGATCTTAAATCGTACTGAAGGATAAGGGGCACACACAGATTGACCACACTTTGATTTACTAGAGTGGCGGGTCTTACATGTACCCTTATACTTGTATTTTGGGTGTTGGCAATTTGTGTGGGGTCTGCTTAGTCTGGATGTATGGTAACATATCCGTTTAGGATGGTGACATTCCCTGATGAGCTCACAAAGGTTCATTATGCTAAACCCTGCAGGTTGAATTATTTAATTCAGGCATAAGTGATAAAAGGTGAGTGGTGTTATTCAGGAAATAAGATATTAATTAATTGTGGCTGATTGTCATAAGCCAAATTAATTAATGAATGTCTGAAACCTTAAATATGTGGATCAAGTTAGTTTGGTGCAGCCCGTTCCTAATAACGTGGTAATAAAGGGGCGAGTCAGTATTGTTACCGTGGTGAAGGTTAAAACAATACTTTATTAATTAATTAATGTTCTGGGTTGGACATGTGAGAATTAATTAATAAAAGAGGGCCCACTTTATTATTTGCATCTGATCCCTGGTCTGGCCCATTAACTGCTCTCAGCCCATTAGGGTTAGGGTTTACTTAAACCCTAACACTATATAAACCCCTCCTCTCTAGACAGATCACAAGCAAGTCGTCATTCTTTCAGTTGTCGACTGGAGTGTTGAAAACTAGGGTTTCACACTGATAAGTGAGAGAGGACGGCGGCGGCTGGATCCGGAGGGGAGAAGATTGATCGACTTCTCCATAGCTCGGATTTAACTTGGTAGAATAATCCTCACCAGATTTCCAAGGAGCAAGGGATACAGATCAGAAGATCAGATCTGTAGGAACAGAAAGAGGCCATCGATTTCTTCAAGAAGAAGAAAGCCATCGTTTTGTTCATATTCCGTTTCAGATCTGAATAGGCTTTCACCGTTATTATTCTCCGATCTGTCCTGTGGATCAAACGGTGAGACAAGGTACAATCTTTAATCCATCCTATGCAATTTAATTTGTAGGAGCATGCATAGGCTTTTGCATGGTTCATTTAATTGTATCTATTCCTGGTATCCTAAGAACGATCCTTGGCAAGTTTAATGGCAATTAATATTGCCCGTCGTAGACTCAATCCCTACAATTGGTATCAGAGCCAGGTTCAGAGTTCTTAGGCTCTATCTTGAATAGATTGAGATTAAATGAATATGTATGTTCATGGATGGATTTGAATTGTTTGAATGTTTTTGTTCTCGTGGCCTTCTCGTTTTTGGATCTGTTTTTCACCACGAGAAAATCCGTGGTTAGATTTGATAGGAAATTATGTAATAGATTTTAGATCTATTTTTTTGTATTTTCTATTGTTTTCAAATCTGTAAAATTCAAGAAAAATCAAGATCCGGAGAAAGAACGAGAAAGGGAGAATGAAGAACATGGAGAAGACAAGGTCTAGGGTTCAGCCACCTTTCCCCACCACCAGATCTCAGCCGCCGGCGGCGAAGGCGGCAGACGGCAGAGGGCGAGAGGGCGGCGGCGGCAGGTGACTGCAGCAAGCGCGGGCGGCGGTGGCAGGCATCCAGCCTGCGGCTCGGCCGCGCGCCCGATCTGCTTCGCTGCTGCACGCGTCCGGCGGGCGTCCAGAACGCGGCAGCCCACGCGTTTGCTCTGCGCGCACCGGCGGGTGGCGGCGGCGGGGGTTTCTCCCCGCGGCTGGGCCGCGCCCGCCACCTCTCTCTCCCCTGTGTTTTCTGTGCGCCGGCGAGCAGTGCAGGGCCGCGCGCATCTGCGCGCGGCGATGGTAGCTCTGTCGCTGAGCTCCCTGTGCGCGGCGGTTACAGCGGTTGCGGCTGTGGCTGCTACTGCTTTGCGTCGCGTTGCCGGCGACTGCAGCAGATGGCGACTCCGGCGGTGAAGGTTGCTGGACGTGGAGGTGGCAGCGGGGGCTGAACCAGGCGACGGTCTCTGCGAAGTCCGGCCGCAGGCGGCGGCCGGAAAGGCGGCGGCGGCGGTGGCCTGTATGGCTGCTGCTGCTAGGGTTTGCAAACCCTAGGGTTTGGCTGCCCGGGCCGGGAATCGGGCTTCTCAGCCCGGAGGCGGCCCGCTGTCTGAAAATTAGGGTTTGGCACATGTTTTGGGCCTGAAACCCTAATTCAAAGCCCAAAAACTGTCAAAAGGAGTTGCAGATTTCAAATAAAAGAGTGGGAGCCCAGTTTGAAGATCTGTATTGAAATAAAAGCCTTGTAATAGATAGGTTTAATTTTATTTCAAGTTGTAATCGCATCTGAGGGGCCACGAGAAATTATATTTGTTTATTTAATTATTTCTCGTTATGATGTGATTTATTATGTGCGCACTAGTAAATAATAGGAAAGCATGCTTACTTGCTTTAATTATTTACTTTCATAAGCATGTTGTAATTTTTTAAATTATTGAGCATGTCTTATGTGATTTATTTTATGCTTTAAATTGTGTCTATAAATTCCAAGAATCATATTAATTTATGATGGAATTTTGGGTGACATAATTTATGAGAGCATAAAATAATGTGTGCGCATGAAACCTTTAGAACTAAAAATACTAAGCTGGATTTTGGTTCTTCTCTAACCAAGATCATTAGACCTCCACAAATACGACCTCTCATTGGAGGTGGGGTACCTCGAAGCGTAAACGGTCTACTCGGGTAGCTTACGTTAGAGTTTCCTTATCAAGATCCAATGCGATGAGGTTTCCAAATAAAACACTTATTTTAATATGAGAAGTGGGAGCCTCGAAGCA
>JAPKLW010005655.1:0-20090 GCA_026898455.1 Plectranthus barbatus | reverse complement strand
GCTGGTGAATAGTGTACGCATAGACACGTATTCTGCTGGTAAGATTTGTCAGCCGCCTGCTGATGAAATCCTTCCCAACTGGTGAACAGTGCCAGTCATTAGCTCTTCTGATGCTGGTGAACAGTAGCCAGCCATAAGCTCTTCTCATGCTGGTGAACAATGCCAGCATGAGTCTTTGTCAGTCGCCTGCTGGTGAAAACCTTTTCCCCCAGGTAAGTGCTTCTCATGCTGGTGAACAGTGTCAGCATGAATCTTGATCAGCTGCGACTTACAACTCAAAAGACCTAAACAGGACTTTACATTTGAGACTAGAGCTATGTAGAGACAACTGACGCTGGTAGGACTTAGGATTTGATCCACCAAAACTATAATCTAAACAAGTAAGCTACTGGGGGAGGAAACCAGACAGATTTCCCAACAATTTCCCCCTTTTTGGTGCGATCAAAGCCTAACCAGCGAGCACTCAGCTGATGAGGAAAGTTACAAAGGATTTCAGGGTTTTACAAATGAAGCCTATCAGATCTAAACCCATGAAATTACTTCCTCAACATCAGCTCTAACTAAAAGAAATCTTCCCCCTCAATCAAGGAAAGATATTGCTCGTTAAAAATATGGAAATTAAGATCAGAGCAAATAAGCATGTAAATAAATTTAACATGCAAGATGAGTGCTGGTGCTGATTACACTGGATGTGTAAATTCAGCTGGTAAGTAAACACTTAGACAATTGTTGGACAATAAGAGATTGTCATCAACTTGTCAGTTAATCATTTCATTAGAGATATAGCAATTACATGTACAATGAATGGTAACTGACTAGTCTAACAGATTTACTTACAAAACATAAAGAGGTTAGACTATGGCTTAGAGGATGATCCTGGTGACTGAGTTCGACCACCGGTTAAGGACCTCAGGATCGCAGTAAGAGCAGCCATGTCTTCTTCTCTCTTCTGCCTCCATTCTGCAGCAATCCTTCTCTCTTCGGCTGCGAGGCGTCTCTCTTCCTCAGCAATTTTGGCCCTCTCCTCTTCAGCCCGTGCTCGCGCACTTTCCCCCTCTTGGATCCGCGCCAAAAAGGTGGTGACACCGGCGGTGACGGACTCCATTTGTTGCGTTTCATCAGCTTGGAAAGTGGCGAAGCGCTGATCCATCCTGGCATCAATGTAAGCAAGAAGTTGCGCAGGAGGATGAATTTCAGAGATTGGCTGCGTTGAAACTTCTACGGAAGAGGAGGGCACATCAGTTGCGGAAGGAGCCATTGCTGGTTCAGATTCAGCTGATATCTCCATTGGGGCTGGCTCCTCCGCTGGCACTGCAGCTGCTGCTGGCTCCTCCGCTGGCACTGCAGCTGCTGCTGGCTCCTCCGCGAGCACCGCGGCTGGTGCTGGCGGGCCTTGTTCAAAAACAGGTGGGGCTGTGAGGTCCACCAGCTGCCAGTCCTCATGATAAGGGACAAGATCGCCCAAAACCATAGGAACAGAGGGGACAGCAGTGGTCAGCCACCAACCTCTGGAGGGATCCTCCTCCACAATGTGGTCTACCAGCAGAGCGCTGGCAGCGATGTCAAAGAAAACAACAAAATATGGAGGGTTCCTGGGGAGAGCGGTGAGCACCTTCATGCGGCGGAGCGCGTAGATCAGCTGGTATCCACGGCTGGTGGGCTGGAACTGGAGGAATGGTAGCTTAACCATTTTTGGCCTAGGGAGGCCGGAAGTCCCAGTCAGCAGTCTGTATTCTGCAATTTTCCTCAAACGGCGCTTGATTCGCCTGGTAGACAGTTGCTGGTGACTTTCAGGATCAGAATCCATGAATGCATTCGCCCATGCCTCCTCTGATCTCCAGTAACCAAGCCCTAGCCTGGCATACAGAACAGCGCGCTTCTCTACTGTCAGCTGGCGCTGGCACAGGTCGAAGATCCTCCACCTCCGGAACTCCATAAATAGTTCCGGATTCACCCTCCACAGTCCTTGGTAGCTGGTTATCATCTCGTCATCAACGGCATTCTCCACCTCCGCCGTGATGTTTTCAGCATACTCATAGAGAGTGGAATTGAAGTACTCCATCGGCTGCAGGGGCAGACACCAGTCATAGATCCTCGAAGCGTATACCGACTGGTGGGGGAGTCCGCTGATGGGGATGATGTTGAATGCTGATGGCTCAGGCACTCGTGAATTTTGAAACGCCATTGCCCCGCGGTGCTCCCACTGATGTACCCCTGACACACGCGATTGGAAGGTGTCTTCATCGATCAGTTGATGCTCTTGGATGCAGAGCAAGTATGGCCTCCTTTCTGCGCGCACATGACGTGCTGGCGCTGGCGAGGATGCTGCTGGTCGCCCAGAAGATGTAGAAGCTTCTGAAAGAGTTGGGCGACTGGCAGGATGACAAGCCACGTCTTCAAACTTAGGAAATAGATCCCTGGGCTCCATCCTCTGCACCATGGAGTGATGTATCACCTCCTCAGCAGGAGCAGCTGGCTCCTCAGCCCTTGGCTTCTCTGCATCCTCAGAATCTGAGCTTGAGAGAGGCGATGTCTGGTGGCTGCTTTATTCAGCGAGACGAGCTTGCTGAAAGGATAGGTATAGTCAATATCTTCTTCTTTCACAATGCCAGTGAAGGTAGGCATGTGAGCTTCGGCCAATGGCAAGTGTAGCTCCAAAGACTCAGTGGCAGAGGATGATTTATCATCAGCGGGGTTGGATGAAGATGCCATATTTTCAGGGAGTAAATGTTTGGAAAGTTTAAGGAAGATGATCGGAGAATATGTTCGAAAAATATGAAGGAATGATAAGAGTTTTCCCGATCATAAATGAAGGCTATTTATACTGGTGCCAAACTGAGATGGATGGACGAGATTAAGTCGTCAAAAGTGAGGATCGACGGTCATCAGCAGGCACGATTCCCTGTAGGCGACGTGCATGGACGTGCTGACGTGGGATGGAGCGTGTAGCTGACATGGCACATGCTGATTGGTCGCGGGAGTGCTTTTGACTGCGCAGTCACTGTGCGCATTAAATGTGGCATTAAATGCCGCATTAAATTCAAAGATATGCACACGCAATACCAATCTTCAACCTTTCCCGCCACATCTGCGACAGCTGGCACGACTCTTGGACTTCAAGAGACCGTCAGTTAAGAGCTGGGACTGAACTTGCCATCAGTAATATAACTGGTCATCAGCAGGATATGCCAGTTGAACACTTCCCCCTGTCAGCATGGCCTCCTTACCAGTTGACAACTGGTACTTACGACTGGCATCCGAGTACTTGGATAAATTGAGAGCTGGGACTCAATTCCATCAGTCGTAGGAAATTCGCCAGTTGTCTGCTGACAACTTGAAGGATTGAAAGAATTGAGAGCTTGGACTCAATTCATTCCGCATAATCTTCTCTTCACTTCTTCATCATTGCTTGGAATTGGGAGCTGGGACCCAATTTTACTTCGACTGATGGTGCATTACTGCTGGCAAATTCGAAATGAGAGTTGGGACTCATTTCCTTCGTTTATGGAATAAGTTCTGCCAGTAGATACCATCTGTGGTTTTGAGCTACCACTAAAGAAAAACATAAAGACTAAGAGCTTGGACTTAGTCTTAATCAGCATCCTTCAGAAAAACAAGAACGGAATGAGAGCTGGGACTCATTCTTCCTCAACATTAGGGCTCACATCAATCTCCATAAGACCGAGTTTGATGCACAACTCCTTGAATCTTGCTTCTGGCAAAGGTTTGGTGAAAATATCAGCCAGTTGATCTTCAGTTCTGATGTACTCTACGCTGATATCCTTCTTCTCGACATCTGAAGCTGTGTTGCATGATCCTGTACCTGCAAGATAGATAAAGAATTTATCTAGGTCCCCGATCATCTGCGGGTCCTGTAAGGTTAGATCGCTGGATAATTCCTTTCGGAATCCAGACTTGAGTGATTTTCAGCTCGGTTTTACCCTTGCTGACATCATTAGCAGCCTTTCCCTTCCTTTTGAAATAATGCATGAGATTGGTTTGGGAAGGTGTGGCTGTGTGTGTATCTCCTTTGGAAGTACGCTTCCGCTGAGAGCTTCGGAAATATTTTTCTGGTACATTGTGTTGCCTTGGTGGTCTCTGGAAGTGTGGACCACCATGGCTAGCCTTCACAGCCCTTTGAGAAAACTTGTGATTGGACTCAGGCCTCTGATAGGTATTCCTCCTATCAGGTATTATCCTTCTCTCAGAGTTACTCTGAGATTTGGATCCCTTGTAAGTATGCTGGTGACTGGCATACTTACGAGGTTGTGCGTGGATTCTCTTGACAGCTGGTGCTGGCCGTCGGATTCCACTGGTAGCTGACGCTGACTTCATTGCCTTAGAATTATTCGGCTTAGTCTACGTCTTAGGGTGTGCTGGCGTCCTGTCAGCAGAGGATTTTGCCAGTTGAGGATTTTGTCGTGATGACTCACCTATGTATCTGGTCTTATTATTCCTGTGCTGATCAGCCATACGGGACTGACTGGTTTTGCCAGCTGGTGCTGATGCATTTACCAGTTTGCCCTTACCCTTAGCTGTGAGTTTGGGTTGGTTTATGCTCAAATCCTTTATAAATCCCAACCCGGACTTATCAGTCGGCTTTCTCCAATGACTTAGAGCCTTTTCCAAATCCTTGGAGCCTTTATTGAAATGATTTATTCTATTGTCTTGCTCAAGGACAATGTTGTGAAAATTATCTCGCTCAGTTTTTGCAATTTGAAAGTTTTGAAGCAATTCAAAGTGAGTCTTTTTCAGGGTGGCTAGCTCTTCACCGATTGACCTAGATTTTTCAATCTCATTGGTCAAAATAGAAATCTGATTTTTTAGCGAGGTGTTTTCGCCAGCCAAGACATTCTTTATTTCATAAAATTTCAAAAATTCTAGTTGAAGAATGTCTATAGTGACAACCTCTGAGTCGAAGCAATGCGACTCAGCATCGTCTAGGATGCATGGAGACATGATGTGCAATGAGGGAACAGATTGTACCTGGTCGTCAGCAGCAAGTGCTTGTTCCTCCTCACTGTCAGCACATTCTTCATGTGCTTCCTCTCCAAAAGCTACCATCAGCGCCAGTAGCGCTTCCTCTTCTGATTCTTCATCTGACTCATACTCTCCATCGTCATGGTCAGGAATATCAGGAACCTCTATCCTGGTCAGCATCGCCTTGGCAACGGCCTTCGATGCACGCTCTTCAAAGAGCTTCTTCAGACTTTCCCGCTCTTCTCTATTCACTTGAGGACATTCAAATTTGAGATGGTCAGGGGATTGGCACTGATAACATGCGCGGGGAGCTCTCTTGACTAATTTTCCATCAAATGAACTGAGAGAAGCTCCCTGTTTCGCCTTGGCTTTCTCCAGAAGAACAGCCAATCTCTTCATCTGTTGCTCAAGATCTGCGATAGAGCTCTCGCTGCCTTTTGAGTTAGATCCCGAAGGGGATGGGATCTCTTTCTGCTGGTTGTGCATCCCAGCAGGTCTGTCAGTGTGGAAAGGCTTCTTGTTCTTCCACTTGAAATCCCTCTTGACGAAGTAGGCTTCGTCTTGTGTTTTGATGCTGGGAGATCCAACGGTCCGAATGGCTTCATTTTTGTTCACCATTTGGATATCCCACTCATGCGCTTGGAGCTGAGCAAATAGCTCCTTGGGAGTCATCTTGGATAGATCCTTCTCCTTAAGAGATGTGGTCTTCACAAACCAGTCCTCCTTGGGCATCTTTGACAGGATCTTTGCATTGAGCTCTGCATTTGAGTACTCCTTGTCCAAGGACTTCAGCTCGCTGACTATGGCATTGAATCTAGCCTCCATCTCCTTGATGGTTTCACCAGTCAGCATCTGGAATGACTCGTATTTGTCCACCGCAACTTGCAACTTGTTGCGCTTCATCTGATCTGTCTCAGTACAGAGACTATCAATGTAGTCCCACACTGCCTTGGCGGTGTCGAACTGGAGTGCTTCCTCCATCAGCAGTTCTGGGAGAGATGATAGGATCATATCGAGAGCAACGGAGTCCAGCTGATTCCGCCTCCTGTCTTCAGCGTTCCATTCTTCTGGGGGCTTTGGAATCTCAGCAGCTGGTTGATCTCCTAACTGGTGCCTCGTCTTGGTGATCTCGATCGGCCCTTTCTCCAGCACGTCTTTCATCTCCGGATGGACGCTTTTCAGCTGAATGAACGACCTCTTTCGCCATATTTCATGCTTCTCCGGATTGTAGTTCATCAGCTTCGGGACATTCATCTTGTGTACCTGAGCTAATCAACAGACAGAAAGAGTAGAGTGCAAGGAAACTTGGATCTCGGTCCTAAGCGACTCAGTGTACGACCAGTCTAGAAAGACCGACCGCGCCTGATACCACTTGTTGGTCCCGGTTTATCAGAGTTTAAACGATACGCAGCGGAAATAATATAAAGTTAATTGATTTCTTGCACGCTACTTACTCACAGCTGACAGCTGACAACTGGTCAGCTGGTGCTGGTTACTAAGTACGCAGCTGACAACTGGTCAGCTGGTGATTTAATACTTAGAATATTTAGCCAAGTTTGCACAATTATATCAGTTTCAGAACATACACCAGCACTTGAGTGCTGGGTTTTAAATCAGAATGTAAAGCAGAAAACTGATAAATGACAAAAGGATTTATAGTGGTTCGATCAATCGATCTACGTCCACTCTCCAGTCGAAGCACTGGAAATTTCACTATGAGCAATCGGTTACAGGTTGCCTACGATCTATCTCTAGCTGGTGAATGCCTTGTCCACCAGTTCACTAGATCAACCGCTCCCGGTCCTGGTTTCCTCTTCAGCTCTCTTCTGCTGATGGAGTGTGAGCACGTCACTTCAACCTCCACAGCGATTTGGGTGTTTAGTTCTCCCAAGAACGTTAATCCTTTTGCGGCAGAATGCCCGTAATAACTCGAGTGCTGGTGAGCACAGGAGCTGCTGTGAACTTCCTCGAAGAGAAAGAACACCAAATGAGATCTCTAAACTTACAAGCGTAAAGCTTGAAGTCTCGTGTTGGAATAAATCAACACATGGAAAGCTTTATGAAAAGCCTCGAAATAACTTTAGTTCTTTCGGTGGTTGAGCAGAGATATCTGAGTATTCAATGTGTCAACCGAACTTCTAGCGAGAGAGTGAGAGAGAGCTTTGAATGTTGGTAGTTGCGACGTATTTATAGCCGCAGGAGCCGATTCAAACTTTCTAGCCGTTTGGACGCATCCGGAAAGGTGTCAGACCTCGGATGTCCTTCTGACGGCGGCAGGTATGCTTTTCCGGAGAAAGGCCATACCTAAGACCGCTTTATCTGACACAGATCTCTTTGTGTCAGAACGGCTCTCTCTGTCAGTCCGAGGAATAAGACTGGTGTCTTGTGACTGATAGACTTTAAGTTATCCTTCCTTAAAGTCATACTCTGTCAGTCGATTCCTCAGAGAATCTTCTTCTTGTCTCTACGGCGCTGGGAGAGAGAATCTGGAATTCTGCTGGTAACATCTGACTGGTAGATCATACTGGTGATCTTGTGCTGGCAGTCTCTGCTGGTGACTTGCCCTGGCATCATCAAAGTCTACCAAATCTCTAGATGTTAACTCTTCTCGGACTCTCCCATGACTGGTGAAATCACCGCTGGTGAATAGTGTACGCATAGACACGTATTCTGCTGGTAAGATTTATCAGCCGCCTGCTGATGAAATCCTTCCCAACTGGTGAACAGTGCCAGTCATTAGCTCTTCTGATGCTGGTGAACAGTAGCCAGCCATAAGCTCTTCTCATGCTGGTGAACAGTGCCAGCATGAGTCTTTGTCAGTCGCCTGCTGGTGAAAACCTTTTCCCCCAGGTAAGTGCTTCTCATGCTGGTGAACAGTGTCAGCATGAGTCTTGATCAGCTGCGACTTACAACTCAAAAGACCTAAACAGGACTTTACATTTGAGACTAGAGCTATGTAGAGACAACTGACGCTGGTAGGACTTAGGATTTGATCCACCAAAACTATAATCTAAACAAGTAAGCTACTGGGGGAGGAAACCAGACAGACTTCCCAACAATGTATAAAAGTAAGTGTTTAGGGTTTCCTTTGTTGTAATTAGTTAAGAAGTGTCAATAATGACCAGTTCGAAACTTCACGAAAATTCACCGGTTCAAAATTTTTAAAATTCACATATTTAAAAACTGTTTCAAAAGTTTATTTTCGTGGTTGAAACATGTTTTTTGATGCATAAAAGTAAATGTTTAGGGTTTCCGTTGTTTTAATTAGTTCAAAATTATCAAAAATGTCAAGCTCGAAAGTGCACTAAAATTCATTGGTACGAAATTTTGAAAATTTGCAAATTGAAAAACGGTTTCAAAAGTTCATTTTTAACGTTGAAACATGATTCTAGATGTATAAAAGTAAGTGTTTAGGGTTTCCTTTGTTGTAATTGGTTCATAAATGGCAATAATGACTAATTCGAAACTTCACGAAAATTCACCGGTACAAAATTTTGAAAATTTGAAATTTAAAAACTGTTTTAAAAGTTTATTTTTGTGGTTGAAACATTTTTTTTGATGTATAAAAGTAAGTGTTTAGGGTTTCCGTTGTTGTAATTAGTTCAAAATTATCAAAAATGATGTTGGGAAATCTGTCTAAGGATTCCTTTCCCAGTAGCTTACTTGTTTAGATTATAGTTTTGGTGGATCAAATCCAAAGTCCTACCAGCGTCAGTTGTCTCTACATAGCTCTAGTCTTAAATGTAAAGTCCTGTTTAGGTCTTTTGAGTTGTAAGTCGCAGCTGATCAAGACTCATGCTGACACTGTTCACCAGCATGAGAAGCGCTTACCACTGGCTACTGTTCACCAGTTGGGAAGAGTTTCATCAGCAGGCGGCTGACAAAGACTCGTGCTGACACTGTTCACCAGCGGTATGAAGCACTTATGACTGGCTACTGTTCACCAGTTGGGAAGGGTTTCATCAGCAGGCGGCTGACAAACCTTACCAGGAGAATACGTGTTCTTACACTATTCACCAGCGGTGATTTCACCAGTCATGGGAGATTCCGAGAAGAGTTAACATCTAGAGATTTGGTAGACTTTGATGATGCCAGGGCAAGTCACCAGCAGAGACTGCCAGCACAAGATCACCAGAATGATCTACCAGTCAGATGTTACCAGCAGAATTCCAGATTCTCTCTCCCAGCGCAATAGAGACAAGAAGAAGATTCTCTGAGGAATCGACTGACAGAATATGACTTTAAGGAAGGATAACTTAAAGTCTATCAGTCACAAGACGCCAGTCTTATTCCTCGGACTGACAGAGAGAGCCGTTCTGACACAAAGAGATCTGTGTCAGATAAAGCGGTCAAAGGTATGGTTTCTTTCCGGAAAAACATACCTGCCGCCGTCAGAAGGACATCCGAGGTCTGACAACTTTCCGGATGCGTCCAAACGGCTAGAAAGTTTGAATCGGTTCCTGCGGCTATAAATACATCGCAACCACCAACATTCAGACATTAGATATCTCTGCTCAACCACCGAAAGAACTGAAATTATTGCAAGAACGCATAAAGTACTTTCGAGGCTTTTCATAAAGCTTTCCGTGTGTTGATTTATCAAACACGAGACTTCAAGCTTCAAGCTTGTAAGTTAAAGATCTCACTTGGTGTTCTTTCTCCTTCGAGAGAGTTCACAGCAGCTCCTGTGCTCACCAGCACTTGAGTTATTACGGGCATTCTGCCGTAGAGACTGTTACGTTCTTGGGAGAACTAAAACACCCAGCTAGCTGTGGAGGTTGAAGTGACGTGCTCGCACTCCATTAGCTGTGAAGAGTTGAAGAAGGATCAAGGACCGGGAGCGGTTGATCTAGTGAACTGGTGGACGAGGCATTCACCAGCTAGAGATAGATCGTAGGATACCTGTACCTGATTACTCTTAGTGGAATTTCCAGTGCTTCGACTGGAGAGTGGACGTAGATCGATTGATCGAACCACTATAAAAATCCTTTGTTATTTATCAGCTTTCTACATTTCATTCATATTTTAAACCCAGCACTCAAGTGCTGGAGTATATCCTGAAACTGATATATAACTGTGCAAACAAGGCTAAATACTCTAAGTCTTGAATCACCAGCTGACCAGTTGTCAGCTGTGTACTGAGTAACCAGCACCAGCTGACCAGTTGCCAGTTGTCAGCTGTGTGTAAGTAGCGTGCAAGAAAACACTTTAACTTTATTTCCGCTGCGTAACGTTTTATACTCTGAAAAACAGGGACCAACAAGTGGTATCAGGCGCGGTCGGTCTTTCTAGACTGGTCGTACACTGAGTCGCTTAGGACCGAGATCCAAGTTTCCTTGCACTCTACTCTTTCTGTCTGTTGATTAGCTCAGGTACACAAGATGAATATCCCGAAGCTGCTCAACTACAATCCGGAGAAGCATGATATATGGCGTAAGAGGTCGCTCATTCAGCTGAAAAGCGTCCATCCGGAGATGAAAGACGTGCTGGAGAAAGGGCCGATCGAGATCACCAAGACACAACACCAGCTAGGAGATCGCCCAGCTGCTGAGATCCCAAAGCCCCCAGAAGAATGGAACGCTGAAGACAGGAGGCGGAATCAGCTGGACTCCGTTGCTCTCGAGATGATCTTATCATCTCTTCCAGATCCGCTGATGGAGGAAGCCCTCCAATTTGACAGCGCCAAGGAAGTCTGGGACTACCTTGATAGTCTCTGTACGGAGACAAATCAGATGAAGCGCAACAAGTTGCAAGTTGCGGTGGATGTTGGTCCCGGTTTTTCAGAGTATAATCGTTACGCAGCTGAAATAATATTAAAGTGTTTTCTTGCACGCTACTTACTCACAGCTGACAGCTGGCAACTGGTCAGCTGGTGCTGGTTACTAAGTACGCAGCTGACAACTGGTAACTGGTCAGCTGGTGAATCAAAACTTAGAATATTTTAGCCTTGTTTGCACAGTTATTTATCAGTTTCAGGATATACTCCAGCACTTGAGTGCTGGGTTTAAAATATGAATGAGATGCAGAAAGCTGATAAATAACAAAGGATTTTATAGTGGTTCGATCAATCGATCTACGTCCACTCTCCAGTCGAAGCACTGGAAATTCCACTAAGAGTAATCAGGTACAGGTGTCCTACGATCTATCTCTAGCTGGTGAATGCCTCGTCCACCAGTTCACTAGATCAACCGCTCCCGGTCCTTGATCCTTCTTCAACTCTTCACAGCTAATGGAGTGCGAGCACGTCACTTCAACCTCCACAGCTAGCTGGGTGTTTTAGTTCTCCCAAGAACGTAACAGACTCTACGGCAGAATGCCCGTAATAACTCAAGTGCTGGTAAGCACAGGAGCTGCTGTGAACTCTCTCGAACGAGAAAGAACACCAAGTGAGATCTTTAACTTACAAGCTTGAAGCTTGAAGTCTCGTGTTTGATAAATCAACACACGAAAAGCTTTAGGAAAAGCCTCGAAAGTACTTTATGCAATCTTGCAATAATTTCAGTTCTTTCGGTGGTTGAGCAGATGAGTAGAATCGTGGAATCAATCGCTCGTGGAATCTAATAGATCTCTAATGTTTGAATGTTGGTGGTTGCGACGTATTTATAGCCGCAGGAACCGATTCAAACTTTCTAGCCGTTTGGACGCATCCGGAAAGGTGTCAGACCTCGGATGTCCTTCTGACGGTGGCAGGTATGCTTTTCGGAAAAGAGCCATACCTTAGACCGCTTTATCTGACACAGATCTCTTTGTGTCAGAACGGCTCTATTAGTCAGTCCGAGGAATAAGACTGGCGTCTTGTGACTGATAGACTTTAAGTTATCCTTCCTTAAAGTCATCCTTTGTCAGTCGATTCCTCAGAGAATCTTCTTCTTGTCTCTACTACGCGGGGAGAGAGAATCTGGAATTCTGCTGGTAACATCTGACTGGTAGAACATACTGGTGATCTTGTGCTGGCAGTCTCTGCTGGTGACTTGCCCTGGCATCATCAAAGTCTACCAAATCTCAAGATGTTAACACTTCTCGGAATCTCCCATGACTGGTGAAATCACCGCTGGTGAATAGTGTAAGAACACGTATTCTCCTGGTAAGGTTTGTCAGCCGCCTGCTAATGAAACCCTTCCCAACTGGTGAACAGTAGCCTGTCATAAGCGCTTCACACCGCTGGTGAACAGTGTCAGCACGAGTCTTGTCAGCCGCCTGCTGATGAAACTTTTCCCAACTGGTGAACAGTAGCCAGTGGTAAGCGTTACTCATGCTGGTGAACAGTGTCAGCATGAGTCTTGATCAGCTGCGACTTACAACTCAAAAGACTTAAGCAGGACTTTACATTTAAGACTAGAGCTATGTAGAGACAACTGACGCTGGTAGGACTTAGGATTTGATCCACCAAAACTATAATCTAAACAAGTAAGCTACTGGGAAAGGAAACCTTAGACAGATTTCCCAACAATTTCCCCCTTTTTGGTGCGATCAAAGCCTAACCAGCGAGCACTCAGCTGATGAGGAAAGTTACAAAGGATTTCAGGGTTTTACAAGTGAAACCTATCAGATCTACACCCATGAAATTACTTCCTCAACATCAGCTCTAACTAAAAGAAATCTTCCCCCTCAACCTAGGAAAGATATTGCTCGTTTAAAAATATGGAAATTAAGATCAGAGCAAATAAGCTTGTAAATAAATTTAACATGCAAGATGAGTGCTGGTGCTGATTACACTGGATGTGTAAATTCAGCTGGTAAGTAAAAACTTAGACAATTGTTGGACAATAAGAGATTGTCATCAACTTGTCAGTTAGCATTCCATTAGAGATTTAGCAATTACATGTACAATGAATGATAACTGACTAGTCTAACAGATTTACTTACAAAAACATAAAGAGAGTAGACTATGGCTTGGAGGATGATCCTGGTGACTGAGTCCGAGCATTGGTGATGGACCTCAGGATCGCAGTAAGTTCGGCCATTTCTTGATCTCTCTTCCGCCTTTCTTCAGCAGCAATTCGCCTTTCTTCAGCTGCGAGGCGTCTCTCCTCCTCAACGATTCTGGCCCTCTCCTCTTCAGCCAGTGCTCGCGCCCTTTCCCCCTCTTGGATCCGTGCCAAAAAGGTGGCAACACCGGCGGTGACGGAATCCATTTGCTGCGCTACATCGGCTTGGAAAGTGGCGAAGCGTTGATCCATCCTGGCATCGATATATGCAAGAAGTTGCGCAGGAGAATGAATTTCTGAGAGTGGCTGCGCTGATACTTCCATGGAAGAGGAAGGCACATCAGTTGCGGTATCAACCGTCTCTGGTGCAGACGCAGCTGGTACCTGCACTGGGGCGGGCTCCTCCGCTGGCACCGCAGCTGCTGCTGGCTCCTCCGCGCGCACCTCGGCTGGTGCTGGCGGGCCTTGTACAAAAACAGGTGGGGCTGTGAAAACCTCCAGCTGCCAGTCCTCATGATAAGGGACAAGATCGCCCAAAACCATAGGAACAGATGGGACGGCAGTGGTCAGCCACCAACCTCTGGAGGGATCCTCCTCCACAATGTGGTCTACCAGCAGAGCACTGGCAGCCATATAAAAAAGAATAGCAAAACAAGGAGGGATCCGGGGGAGAGTGACAATTACTCTGATGCGGCGGAGAGCGTATATGAGCTGATATCCTCTGCTGGTGCTCTGGAACTGGAGAAATGGCAACTTAACCATTTTGGGCCTAGGGAGGCCGGAGGTTCTAGTCAGCTGTCGGTATTCTGCAATCTTCCTCAATCGGCGCCTGATTCGCCTGTTCGACAGCTGCTGGTGGCTTTCAGGATCAGAATCCATGAATGTATTTGCCCAGGCCTCCTCAGATCTCCAGTATCCAAGCCCGAGCCAGGCATACAGTACGGCACGCTTCTCCACTGTCAACTGGCGTTGGCACCAGTCGAATATTCTCCACCTCCGGAACTCCAGAAGTAGATCCGCATTCACTCGCCACAGGTCTCTGTACCTGGTGATCAACTCCTCATCCAAAGCGCTCTCCACTTCCGCTGTGATGGTGTCGGCATACTCATAGAGTGAGTAGTTGTAATACTCCATCGGGTGCAGGGGCAGACACCAGTCGTAGATCCTGGAAGCGTAGACTGACTGGTGGGGGAGTCCGCTGATGGGGATAATGTTGAATGTTGAAGGCTCAGGCACTCGTGAATTTTGAAACGCCATGTCCCCGCGGTGCTCCCACCGGTGTACCCCTGTCACTCGCGATTGGAATGTATCTTCATCTATCAGCTGATGCTCATCGATACAGAGCATGTATGGCCTCCTTTCTGTTCGCACATGTCGTGCTGGCGCTGGGGAGGATGATGCTGGTCGCCCAGAAGATGTAGAAGCTTCTGCGGATTGCGGACGACTGGCAGGATGACGAGCCACGTCTTCAAAATTAGGGAATAGATCCCTGGGCTCCATCCTCTGCACCATGGAGTGATGTATCACCTCCTCAGCTGGAGCAGCTGGCTCCTCAGCCCTTGGCATTTCTTCATTTTCTTCATCAGCAGAGAAACTCGCCAGTTTTTCCGGGGTGGTCGCCCGCTCAACAACTCCTCCACTGGCACCCCCTTGCGCGGCCAGTGGGACTTCAGATTCACCTCCACCACCCCTTGCGCGGGTGGAGGGACTTGAGGCAAATCCTCCTCAGGCTGGTACATATCTACAAGAGATAGTACGTCCTCCTCAGCTCCCATGACCATCAGGCGCGTGAAGGATTCTTCAGAGAGGATCTGGCCTGGAGCTGGTGCTGGTGGCATGTCACTTGAAGTTTGGGCAACACCCCATTTTCCCTTTGCCACCTGATGCACTTGCTCCGCCAGTTGCGCCTGACGTCGAGAATCTTGCTCGGCCTTTATCTTCGCAAAGGCTTCATCGCGGGCTGCCAGCTCAGCCTCCCTTTTCCGCTGGTCGGCCAAGGCCTTCAGCCTTGCCTGAGCCTGCTTCTTCCTCACAATGGAAGCTTGTTGCTCCTTCTTGGCTTGCTCCACCAGCTTCTGAGCTCTCGTCTGGACCCTCTTCCTCTTTCGGGTCATCTTCTCGATGGTCTCCTCCTTAGTCAGTCCAAGGACGGACTTCTTGACTGGAATTGAGATCTTCCCTGACGCAGGGTCATGGGCAGCAGCTGGCTGGGGCTGCTGGCGCTGGTGTGTCTTGGGTTTCTTACTTGAAGGGGGCCTGGGGGCTGGCACTTGTGCTGATGCCCGAGGATGTATACCGGTTGCCTTAGCCACTGCTTCTTCCATAGAGGTGAATAAGGATTCAACCTCTAGCTTCCTTTTCAGCTCATCCTTGGCCGCAGCTGGCAGTGGGACAGCCACCGCTGGTACTTCCTCCCCTGTCTGTTCTGCATCTTCTTCAGAAACAGACTCATCGGGGTCCACAGCCGTCTTCCCCTTCAGCCGGCGTGGCCTCTTGTAGTCGGGGACAGCCAGTTTCACCCTTGTGACTGGGATGAAATCTGATCCAACCAGTTGCTCCCCTCGGTCGATCCGGTCTCCCATCTCCACCTCCAGAATATGGCTGATCCTCAGCCCGAATGACACTGCGTGAAGAAATTTCCCGTCAGTCTTCACCGTGACATTCTTCTCCACATTCTCCAACAACCGACCGAAGATGAATTCGGCCCAGTTGCCATATATGCCGTCCTCCAGAGCGCACATGACGGAGAATTTCTTCAGGCTTAGTTCGGCATAGGAGCCGACCTCACACTGGAGCATGCGCACAACAATGTCGCACACCATCTGCCAGTAATCTTCCATCTCTGACTTCTTCATGCCAGTTTTAAAGACAGTCACCCCATCCTTCTTCCATTCAGTCCACCTTCGTCTGAACTCCACCGTATCATCCTTGAAGTACGTGGCCACCTCCTCACCAGTACTCCTCAGCCCAAAGAGATTGGCTAGGTACTCTACATCGATGGTGATCAGGTGTCCGAACACCGATGTGGTGAAGGATTTCCTGTCGTCAGCAATCACCGCGCGAGCATAGAACTCGGCAACCAGATGTGGGTGGAAGGTCCTGGGGGTTGCCGTCAGGTATGGTCGGAGCTGCTCATGGTCGATCATCTCCATCAGCTCCTCGCCGAAATGCTTCTCGGCTAACTTGTCTTTCAGAATCTTCTCTTTCTGAACTTGGGCGGTGTGAATCTGTGCGTGAGAGAGGCGATGTCGGGTAGCTGCTTTATTCAGCGAAACGAGCTTGCTGAATGGATAGGTATAATCTATATCTTCTTCTTTCACAATGCCTGTGAAGGTAGGCATGTGAGATTCGGCCAATGGCAAGTCTAGCTCCAAAGATTCAGTGGCAGAGGATGATTTATCATCAGCGGGGTTGGATGAGGATGCCATGATATCAGGGAATAAGTGTTTGGAAAGATTAAGGAAGATGAACGGAAAATATGTTCGAAAAGATATGAAGGAATGATAAGAGTGTTTCCGATCATGAATGAAGGCTATTTATACTGGTGCTAAACTGAGATGGATGGACGAGATTAATTCGTCAAAAGTGAGAATCGACGGTCATCAGCAGGCACGATTCCCTGTAGCGACGTGCGTGGTCGTGCTGACATGGGATGGAGCGTGTAGCTGACATGGCACACGCTGATTGGTCGCGAGAGTGCTTTTGACTGCGCAGTCACTGTGCGCAATAAATGTGGCATTAAATGCCGCATTAAATTCGAAGATATGCACACGCGATACCAATCTTAAACATTTCCCGCTATTTCTGCGACAGCTGGCACGACCCTTGGACTTCAAGAGACCGTCAGTTGAGAGCTGGGACTCAACTGGTCATCAGTAGAATACCTGGTCATCAGTAGTAAACGCCAGTCGCATACTTCCCCCTGCCAGTATGGCCTTCTTACCAGTCGACAACTGATACTCACAACTGGTTCTTGTGTACTTAGACACATTGAGAGCTCGGACTCAATTTTCACCAGTCGTTGATATATCACCAGTTGTCTGCTGACAACTTGAAAGATTGAAAGAATTGAGAGCTTGGACTCAATTCATTCCGCATAATCTTCTCTTCACTTCTTCATCATTGCTTGGAATTGGGAGCTGGGACCCAATTTTACTTCGACTGATGGTGCATGACTGCTGGCAAATTCGAAATGAGAGCTGGGACTCATTTCCTTCGTTGTTTATGGAATAGTTTCTGCCAGTAGATACCACCTGTGGTTTTGAGCCACCACTAAAAGAAAAATATCATGTTTTCTCCTTGGTCTTCATGTTTTCTTTAAAAATCAAGAACGGAATGAGAGCTGGGACTCATTCTTCCTCAACACTAGGGCTCGCATCAATCTCCATAAGACCGAGTTTGATGCACAACTCCTTGAATCTTGCTTCTGGCAAAGGTTTGGTGAAGATATCAGCCAGTTGATCATCGGTTCTGATGTACTCTACGCTGATATCCTTCTTCTCGACATCTGAAGCTGTGTTGCATGATCCTGTACCTGCAAGGAAGATAAAGAATTTATCTAGGTCCCCGATCTTCTGCGGGTCCTGCAGGGTTAGATCGCTGAATAATTCCTTTCGGAATCCAGACTTGAGTGATTTTCAGCTTGGTTTTATCCTTGCTGATATCATCAGCCGCCTTTCCCTTCCTTTTGAAATAATGTATGAGATTGGTTTGGGAAGGTGTGGCTGTGTGTGTATCTCCTTTGGAAGTACGCTTTCGCTGAGAGCTTCGGAAATGTTTTTCCGGTACATTGTGTTGCCTTCGTGGTCTCTGGAAGTGTGGACCACCATGGCTAGCCTTCACTGCCCTTTTAGAAAACTTGTGATTGGGCTTAGGCCTCCGATAGGTATTCCTCCTATCAGGTATTGTCCTTCTCTCAGAATTTCTCTGAGATTGGGATCCCTTGTAAGTATGCTGGTGACTGGCATACTTATGAGGTTGTGCGTGGATTCTCTTGACAGCTGGTGCTGGCTGTCGGATTCCACTGGTAGCTGACGCTGACTTCATTGCCTTAGAATTATTCGGCTTAGTCTGCGTCTTAGGGTATGCTGGCGTCCTGTCAGCAGAGGATTTTGCCAGTTGAGGATTTTGTCGTGATGACTCACCTATGTATCTGGTCTTATTATTCCTGTGCTGATCAGCCATACGGGACTGACTGGTTTTGCCAGCTGGTGCTGATGCATTTACCAGTTTGCCCTTACCCTTATGAGCTGTGAGTTCGGGTTGGTTTATGCTCAAATCCTTTATAAATCCCAACCCGGACTTATCAGACGGCTTTCTCCAATGACTTAGAGCCTTTTCCAAATCCTTGGAGCCTTTATTCAAAAAATTTATTTTATTTTCTTGCTCCAGAACGATGTTATGAAAATTATCTCGCTCAGTTTTTGCAATTTGAAAATTTTGAAGCAATTCAAAGTGAGTCTTTTTCAGAGTGGCTAGCTCTTCACCGATTGACCTCGATTTTTCAATCTCATTGGTCAAAACAGAAATTTGATTTTTCAGCGAGGTGTTTTCGCCAGCCAAGACATTCTTTATTTCATAAAATTTCAAAAATTCTTGTTGAAGAATGTCTATAGTGACAGCTTCTGAGTCGGAGCAATGCGACTCAGAATCGTCTAGAGTGTGTGCTGACATGATATGCAATGAGGGAACAGATTGTACCTCATCATCAGCGGCAAGTGCTCGTTCTACCTCACTGTCAGCACATTCTTCATTTTCTTCCTCTCCGAAAGCTACCATCAGCGCCAGTAGCGCTTCCTCTTCTGATTCTTCATCTGACTCATACTCTCCATCATCATGGTCAGGTATATCAGGAACCTCTGTCCTTGTCAGCATCGCCTTGGCAACGGCCTTCGATGCACGCTCTTCAAAGAGCTTCTTCAGCCTTTCCCGCTCATCTTTATCCACCTGTGGACATTCAAATTTAAGTTGATCAGGGGATTGGCATTGATAACAAGCGTGGGGAGCTCTCTTGACGAATTTTCCATCAGTTGAGCTAAGAGATACTCCCTGTTTCGACTTGGCTTTCTCCAGAAGAACAGCCAGTCTCTTCATTTGTTGCTCAAGGTCTGCAATAGAGCTCTCGCTGCCTTTTGAGTTAGATCCTGACGGGGATGGGATCTCTTTCTGCTGGTTGTGCGTCCCAGCAGGTCTGTCAGTGTGGAAAGGCTTCTTGTGCTTCCACTTGAAATCCCTCTTGACGAAGTAGGCTTCGTCTTGAGTTTTGATGCTGGGAGATCCAACGGTCCGAATGGCTTCATTTTTGTTCACCATTTGGATATCCCACTCATGCGCTTGGAGCTGAGCAAATAGCTCCTTGGGAGTCATCTTGGATAGATCCTTCTCCTTAAGAGATGTGGTCTTCACAAACCAGTCCTCCTTGGGCATCTTTGACAGGATCTTTGCATTAAGCTCTGCATTCGAGTACTCCTTGTCCAAGGACTTCAGCTCGCTGACTATGGCATAGAATCTAGCCTCCATCTCCTTGATGGTTTCACCAGTCAGCTTCTGGAATGACTCGTACTTTTCCACCGCAACTTGCAACTTGTTGCGCTTCATCTGATCTGTCTCCTTACAGAGACTATCAAGGTAGTCCCAGACTGCCTTGGCGCTATCGAACTGGAGGGCTTCCTCCATCAGCGGTTCTGGAAGAGATGATAAGATCATCTCGAGAGCAACGGAGTCCAGCTGATTCCGCCTCCTGTCTTCCGCATTCCATTCTTCTGTGGGCTTTGGGATCTCAGCGGCTGGTTGATCTCCTAACTGGTGCCTTGTCTTGGTGATCTCGATCGGCCCTTTCTCCAGCACGTCTTTCATCTCCGGATGGACGCTTTTCAATTGAATGAGTGACCTCTTTCGCCATATATCGGGCTTGTCAGGATTGTAGTTGAGTAGCTTCGGGATATTCATCTTGTGTACCTGAGCTAATCAACAGACAGAAAGAGTAGAGTGCAAGGAAACTTGGATCTCGGTCCTAAGCGACTCAGTGTACGACCAGTCTAGAAAGACCGACCGCGCCTGATACCACTTGTTGGTCCCGGTTTTTCAGAGTATAATCGTTACGCAGCGGAAATAATATTAAAGTGTTTTCTTGCAAGCTACTTACTCACAGCTGACAGCTGGCAACTGGTCAGCTGGTGCTGG